>QKMV01000111.1:0-31653 GCA_003287335.1 Lednia tumana
TATTTATATATGTACATAATGTTTCTTAAAGTCAAACTTTACGTGTACGGCTAATTTTTGCGTCAGAAAGTGCTAATCAGACCTTCGCCTCTATTAACACAAAATGGCTGCCAAGCATCAGCTGATCGGAGTCAAAGTCCGTAGATCGGAGCCACTCACTGGTGACAGAATAATTTGGCACCCAATTTCAAGACAGCTGTACGATTGTCAACTGAGGAGCAATGTGATTGGCCCACTGTAAGGCACTAAGTTGTGTAAGTATACTGCTAACGGCCGTATACTAACGGCCGTGTAACGGCCGTGTGTAAGTAACGGCTTGTGTACGTGTACTACGTTTCAGGCACGTAACGTAACAGGAAAGTCTCCAATGATCATTTTATTCATTTATTGTGCTCAGCTTTAAATGTAAAAATATACGTTTTTGGTCGGTTCTTTGTACGAACTATTCGAAGCGAGCTTTACCTGATTTAAACATGGCATTTATTTGGTTGCTTATATACACATTAATTTCTTAAGTAACAAACGTTACATCAGTAACTCTTGCAATAGGCTGTAGCCATGTTTTCAAAATCAGATAAGCTTCATTTTGGTGTGATAAGGTATCAAGTAGACTTATCACGGAAAGTGACGGCAGTATGCGTTTTCAACATCCATTAATTGCTAGACTAATTCTGGTGTTTTTAAAGTGATGTTACTGAGCCAAGAGTTAAGCACAAGAAAGGTAAAAGCAATTCAAGATCCAGAAACGATTTCTTATCCGTATACATAGCAAAGAGAATGCAATCTGGATTCAATGAGACTTCCCTATTCCTTACGTTAAATAAAAGTTTTTTAGTAGCTTGTTACGAATCTAATTGTCCATTAACTTGTTATTGCCATGGGAACAGCTAGCCAGATGGACTCATTTTTTTAACGGATTTTTAAGTTCTTAACAGAGCACTGAAAAGCCGGCCCTAGTTGGCAATATAGAGGCGAGGGTGTGTAAGTCATGAACCATTTAAGGCAATCTCGTAGGCTAACTGTAGTGAAAATTTCGGAGACACAAAATGTTATTTTAAACTAATGAGAATTTAGAAATTCTAGTGTACGCACGTAATGTAAACTGGGTGTAGTGTAAGTGGCGACCTATGATTGAAACGCATGCATCTAGATTCTAGTTAGTCGGTCCAGTCAGTCAAGGCAAGGCGAAATCATGTCGCTTTATTGGATCGCCACGTGGCCATCTATCAAGCGGAGATATGACAGGTCAGCTCGTTACGGGTCGCCTGGCACCCGTGTTTCGACGCCTCCCGTCCCGGCGGATGCAGCGCTCTCGTCCAGTCGCTGCAGTGTAGAGGTAATACAATAACTCAGCACCGGTGGACTCGCCTCTGGTAACTATCTCCCGTAAAACACAATCGAGCTGGATAGAGTCGAAATCAAATCAACGCAGTCTTGTTGGAACTACTCTTCAATTTGTAGTTGGTCATTTAATGAGATTTGTTCGCGATAATTATAACCAGAGTTTCAGTGAATACTACACCGGCTTCATGCTTTTAAATAATATACGTCGTGGAAAATACTAACATCATGACTAGATCCACACGATTTCTAGTTTATTTGAATAACTGCAGTCAAACTGTAAGTGGCAGAGGAACAGATTCTAGCTAGCTTTCTGACGAAATGTATTTGAATTTTTTATTCTCATTGCTTTTTGTTATTGTGATACTATTACTTCTTTTACAATTAAATCCGAGCTTAACAAAAAGAATCAAGTGTAAGAATGTCAAATAAATTTTGTCAGAAAGAATGAACAACAACCGTGAAAACGATTCAAGTTTCGTATCTCTGCTACTTTCGACAGTATGAGACTGCAGCCATTGAAATGAAGTGAAAATCGGGTGGGTTTTTCCAGACGCGACGAGGAGATTCACCTTAAACACGTCGTATCTCAATATTCGTTTCATTTTCACTCAAAGGTTTGGTGGGCAAGATTTACGAGACGGTATGGACTGTTCCGTGCCTTTTTCGTTTTTTTGGAGTACGCCTATTCACGGAGCGTGGATTATGCCGAAACTAACAGTTGAGCAAAGCGCATAATCCTGCTATAATGCAATACACAAGACCATATTTCAACCAGTTAACGCTCAACAGCCCGGGACTAGCCCACGCAAGGAAGCTGCGACGTATTGCTCTGTCCAAAGATCTTAGTACGAGAGATGGATGAAACAATTTAAGACGATTAAATCTCTAAACGAAATCGGTTCGTGACGCAGTCTTGTTTTTTATGGCTCAAACTGTCCACAAAGATTAACTTAGATTCGAAAAAAGTATTTAAGTTAGCTAACATAAGCTTTAAGCATAAAAATAGATCATCGTGTTGAAAGCTCAAAATAAATTTCCTTAGACATGATAGGAAAAATTATAAATAAACTAATCGTTATTATATTATGCAAAAATGTACCACAGGTATGGAAATGTGAATATTGTTCAGCTGTCAACCACACTACCACCCATACCTCGCCCCAAACCACAAACTTTGACATCGTATTACGAGTAGCGCCTTTTTGCTTTATATTTTCCCCGTTTTGGACCGCGGACAGTAATTAGCTGAATGGGACACCACTTCCGGCAGTTAGTATAGTGGCTTTTTCACCAACCCCCAAAACCACCCCATACCATATCGTCGTTATAGCCGAAAATCCTATGCATATGCAAAATAGCTGCTATCAAATGACCAGTGGATCAGGTCAAGGATAGACGCATTTAGTTAATCTTGTTTCAAATCGAAAGGGCAAATGAGAATCGAAAGGCGGCTTTTTGGACGGGATTTTCCGAACGATGGAAGCGTATAGGGTTCGATGGTGGAGTTTTTATATCGAAGACACTTAAAGTAATTGCTTCGCGAAGCATGCGTAATTTTACACGACTAAACTGAAAATTTAGCTTGTTTAATAAACTGTGGTAAAGCTCTTTGAATCGTGGCATGCATTATCCTCATAAGCTCTCGCATGGAATGAAAAGGAACGAGTCCTCAGGGTATCTTTATCACGTTGATGGGGTATGTAGGAAGGTAGGAATAGTCGTACATCTGTTCGCTGATATACGAACCTCTTGCACGCATGTTTTCTGCTAATGGAAAATGAACATTATCGCAGAAAACGCTTCCAAATAGTTACGATAGAGAAATCTGACCTAGGTAGGTCTTCTGATGAAATTAAATTTCTCTGTGTTAATTTAAATTAATCGACTTTTACTAACTTGGATCTAATATTGATCAAAGACTCCAGTAAAGTTAGCAACGCAATTACTCGTGTTCCCAGGGTGCCACTGGGGCCCGAACGTCAATTTTAGTTACTTTATTAAACGTTCAATTTATCATGAAAGCTTTTGTTACTAAAGAGAATACTTTCGTAGCTATAATGGCCACGCATATAGACAGAAGTCGAGGAAATGTCTTTATTCTTGTTTAAATATTTAAAGATATATTTCGTCTTTATTAAGCCTAAGCTAACCAAAAAGTAGTCATTGTTTTATTAATAAATTAGTGAATGCAAAAGGCAGTGCTTTAATATTCAGACCCTTGTAATTCCATGAAACATTAATTTCGTTCCAAGATAGGCGATTCTTAGCGACAACGTTTTCAGCAGCGACATACAATGAGGTACATGGGGCTACGACTCTTCCTAATTTGCCAAACGAGATTAAGAGTACGAGCACCCGCGACTTGAGTCAAGCTATTAAAAGTACGCGTTTTAAATCGAAGAAAGAAAATTCTTTCCGTCAGCGAAGAAAATATTGATAGTGTTTGCTCGTGCATCATTAGTGCAAGAAATCCCCCCCACGGCACTCATGACTTTGGCTGGCTGAATAGTGCCGCGGGAGAAGTCATTAGTCTCCAGCGCTTCAATCGTGCCATCATGGTGCAACTTCTTTCAATTTTTAAATGCCGTCTCGGAGTTTTATAAATCCAAATTCAACGCTTTACCCCCCAAGCAGTGCCCTTCTAGTATTGCAACTGATTCACAGTTTTAGCTAAATGTATGATTGTATCTATTTAATTTGTTTACCTTTCATATACCATATCATACTACATCAACAGTCATCAGAGTTCATAAACTGTGTATTCTGCCGGATAAGGCTGTAATATTTAGCCTACGATATTTATCAAAGGTACATAATATTAATATATTTACTATGCGTATCATATTAATAAAAGACACTAATAATATTAGAAGGGAAGTAAAGCGAAGCGAAACGAAACGGAAATAAATTCAACCGACCCGGGATACGAGCCCATGATCACTAGACTGCCAGTTGAGTTCTCTACCACTGAGCTACCCAGGCACACATTCTCTCGCCTGGCCGGAGAGAGTTTAACGGCTCTCCGCAAAGAGGCGAGCATCTCGTACTTTGAACGGACATCTCGTGCGAGGGATTTGATGACGTGCCCCGTGGGCTGGACAGTGGACAGCGACGAGGCTAAATTTCCACAACCCGTTTCTCAGGAAGAGTATAGTAGGGGAAAAGTAGGGGACTTTTTTGTGTCATATGGCGCATGTCGAGGCTTGTCACTCACCCCTGTTCGAATGTCACTTTAAATTTCATAATTTTGTCTTGCCTCTGGGTCTTCACAGCCAGCCAGACCGGAGGTATTATGGTATGCGTTAATACAAAGTAACCGAAGAATGCCTTTGGCCTTTGGGTCTCTTCGAAAACTATTCAAAAAGAAAATGTTCAAAGTAAAGTGGCTTCCTATTGAAAAGCCTTTTATCGTGGCTGAAATGCATATAAGTTCTGGCAATTCGTGAGAGTTCGGCCGGCGTATCCCCCCTGTCGTAAAGTATCGGCTATAGTGGGCTTTCAGGCAGCTTACCAACGTCGCTTAGGGTAATGGGTTTGTTCATCACCTCAAATACCCACAAAGACTATTCAAACATGACGATATAGTTATCGAAGAACCCATTCGAATCCGGTTCGAATATCTACAACGTCGGCTCTCTTGTGTAGTCTCGAATTTTATTTTTACCCGTCTTCCATAATATAAACAAATAACCTGTGGACTTGAGGGTCGCAGCGTCAACATTTCCAAGTTCTTATGAAGAAACAAATAATATTATACACTTTGCAGTTGGTGGTTTATGCGTGCATTGCGTATGTATCGCACATCGCCCATGCTAAAGGCCCATTCCCAACCAAACTAGCGGCATCTGTAACGTAAACTTAACAGTATAAAGAAGCCTATACATTTTAGTTAAGTTTGAGCTACGCCCGAGTAAACATCTTAATTGTGTTATGTATACAGTCTTCCGGAAAGCTATGGAGCAAACTTTTAGCTTAGGGCTAGTTTGCTCAAAGCTGGTGGCTATTGAGCTCTGCATCCGTATTATTATGTTATAAGCTGTAACGATGTCCACGTTGACCATTTTGTCTTTAATGATTTTCCTCGTCACTCTCGAAGCGTTCTCTACAATTGTTTCTTTGTTTCTTTGTTCGTTTGTTTATTTGTTTGTTTTCGTCTTTGTATGTGCTTGTTTTTTGTTTCTTAAAACAACATTATATACGAGGGAACTCTCATTACCCCTGAATGCAACCACCAGAGCAAATGTGATAACATTATGTTTCTCATAAGAGGGTTGAGTGCAAATTTGCTTATATTGCATATTTGAATAGTTTGAATGAAAATATGTTAATCTATTGAGAAATGGTCGGTCCGTGTACTTCTGTTCTGTAGATTACTGTATATGCCCCTGAACGCAACCCCCAGAGCACTTACTAGATACTACTTCTCTCAGAGCTTGCTCAGAACTGGCGGCCCGCGGACCAAGTCTAGCCCACAAAATAGCTGCTATTGGGCCGCGATAAATGCGTGTGCAGTGATTTGTCAATTCTAGGCAACATTTCCGTCTCGTCTAATTGGTCTTCTGGACAACTGTTTTACAAACTGGAGTCGAACTGAAGTCTACTAGCTTGACATTATTCGAAAGAAAGTTATAAGATTTATCTTAGCTAAACCATCAGCTATCTAGTGTCAACTTTTAATGTCCCCCAATTTACCAATCTCGACATTATAATTGACCCAGTAATTCCCACTGGACACATAGAGGAAATAAAATGTTTTGGGTCGCCAAGAAATCTAAGATCAGGGCAGCGTATCGTTGCTGTATAAAGTTGAGTAATCCTGCTCTACAACTTACAACAGAAAAACTTGAAGGTTTAATTTTGAGTTATTTGTGCGAAAATGTCTTAAATACTTAAATAATTGTACAACGTTAACATTTATCTTGTTTTGACATATTGGCAGCTTTGCCTCTAGGCGTAAAAAATTTCCATCTAAAATGCACGGGCTTTAAATATGTGTGGTATTATCCAATATAAATATCTCGTTTTTTTTTTTAGAAAACACCTTTTTAGAATTGAAGTAATTAAATCTCTTTGCTCAAAAATGTATCTGTGAACCAATTTTACCAATATTTTCCAGTAGAAATCAAAAAATCTAACAACTATGTATAAAAAATAGGTTAGCATTTTGAACGATGTCGACGAAATTCGGTAATTCCAAATCAGTGCTGACAAGTGCTTTGAAAACTGAATAGCAATAGAAATCAAAGTAAAATATTCATGAAGCAAGTTTTGTTCGTGAATGAAGCTCTTCCGCATGACGATTTTAATGATGCATGGAGACATTCGGGCTGTTTTCTTTTTCTTTTTTCTATAAAACGCTTGCAATGGAAATCGATACATGTATGTATCTGTATTGTACCTCGTCGTCTATCGTGGACGTTTCTCTGGTTAAATCGCTCGCAAAGAACGTGTTACGTATAAAGAGTTTGATTATCATAGACGTCATTTTCGTGTGGAACATTTCCCACAACCTACATTGCATTTTAGCAAAACTCCATCGAAGCTCGCAATAAAATCGCGCTGATAATTTCCATGGTGCATTACGGAATGCATGACGTAAATGACAAAATTTGAATAGCAATCTAAGGAATGGCATTTCTCTTACCTGGCATTCATACGTGCCGTTGTCCCTTTTCTGGACATATTTGATCTGCAAGTTCCAGTCGTCACCGCCTTCGCTGTGAACAACTTGGAATCTTTCGTCATTCGTGTATGTGAACATTCCAGACGTAAGTATGTGCCAATCCCGTCGGCGAATCCATGAGACCTGAGAACAAAATACGAAATTTCAAGTCTTCGACATCAATTTGTAAGACCTCTTTAGAAATCTAAGGATCTACCGAGCTACGTATGGGGACTTTTTATCTTTGATATTTTCGGTTTTTTCTTATTTAGTCGTAGGCAAAATGGTGACGTAATAATTAACTACTTTTCGTAAACACAAAAAATGGTTGTAGTAAAAGCGTGAATGCTCCACCGGTTGCGAAGAGATTTTACTTTCGTGGAACCGCGCAACGATTTGAATGTTTTCACTTTATTCAGCCCCAAATCAGTCACGCAAATTTAGCACCAAATTACACAGAAGCTCGCACCCTCCTTTCTGAGTCAAACAAAGCTCACAAAAGCAATTATAAGCCTTGGGATTTCCCGTTTGTAATGAAAACAAAAATGTTGTTTAAGGCAATACTTGTAAAGCTCTTGCGGTTTAAAAAAAAAGGAAGTCTCGAATTATTTTCTCGAAACAAAGCGGAAAGGTCGTTTTCAAAATGTTTTTGTGGATGTTTTCCAGTTAGTTATTGTTCCACCGTGATTTTTTCCATTGCAATTGGAGCTCTATGCCATGAACAGAGTATGTTGATTTGATACGAGGTGCAAATATGATATATATCTTTGATTCAAGCTAGCTTAGCGCCATGCGACCTGTAGATGGATTGCGTTCATTGAGTTCAAGCCTGCCGACCGAGATTTATGGGCCCATCGATCTTCAACGAGTAATCTCCTCCATTGTCGAATCTCTTCGGCTCTCTACTCTTTTCATAAACACACAATTTGCATGCGAACAATGAACTAACGTAGTGCTTAGCTGGTTTTCGCATGAGCATGGAAATCTAATTTTAAAACTATTATGTGCTCTCCTAATCTAGGAGAATATTTTTCTTATTTTTATATTTTTTCTGATCGTGTGCTTTCGAACAAGACATGTGATGCTTTTATTCCCTTTCACGTACCATGTTGACTTCGGCTTAATCGAGTTGTGTAATTAATAATTACCTTCAAATATGATTTATCACAATAATGCTATTACTGTGTCTTCATTCATAGGAGCTGCATAAGTATGGTCTGAATCATCAAACTTGGAAACTAAATTAATTTCTACTCGATTTAATCTTGGATAATTATATTTACTCTCGTCGAACAGTTGCCACACGGCTTAAAATCAAACCGGAAACCAGGTCGAACTCAACAAGTTTGTCTACATCCACAAGTTTTTTCTTCTTTTGCTGAAATTTTCATTCCCCACTCATTTCCCATCAAACCCAGCCACTATGTTTGGCTGATTGGAGCTTAATAAATTCGCATTTTCGTCGGGTTTAATTAATGCTATTTGGCTTCTCTCACCTCGCCCGTTATTAAACCGCCGAGGATCGCAATTAAGGAAAGGTGTTCGGTGAAAATACTTTAATTACATACTAGACTGTAATTAACTTACCGGTCTTTCTCCCAAGTTTCGTACTCGACAGTTAAGGAATGCCGTTCCTCCGAGTTGAGCAGTTAGATTAGTGATAAGGTTGTTATCAAATACTGGATCGTTGCTTTTGTCTCGTGGCTTCCCAGGGACTTTCGGCGGGTTGCGTTCCGTGCTTCCATCTCCTTCACGCGATTCTGCAATAAGCAAGGAGATCCATCTTCTTATTTACCATTGCGGTTTGCATAGCAACATCGTGAATATGAGGATGTAATAATAACAGGGCACAGTTACACGTGAACCACGTATCATCATCTTCAGCACAGCTATTTTGGGCTCGCATGCGCGCGACAGGAATTTCATCAAAGAAACTAACGGCAAAAGGAATCCACGTGCGGTAACCCGAAAAATGAAATTTTCATGTATGACTTGAATCCACAATATTAGTCTGAAATGGGCTCCGAGAAAATACGTAAAAAGCGTATAATTCATAAACATTAGTGAAGATTTCGGTCGATGCGCGCGATGACAAATAAGACACTGTCCTTCGGTACACTGCTGTTTGCGACTAAAGGAAATAACCTACAGTTAAGAGCCAAGTCTTTCTTGAACGTAGACAATGTAACGATTTAAGATCGATATTTTTGGACCAAAACTACTCATAGGTGCTTAGAGTCAGAACATTCCGCTTGCTTTTATTATGGCAGATTTTTGCGTGAGCAGGAAGGCTGAAAATTAGGCGTTTGACAATTCTTTCTCCACTTTGAAGGGAGCTAAAATTCTCTTTGTGTCTCTTAATTCCTAACGAATACATTTTAGAAGTGTATTTTTAGATTAGCAGACTGCAACTCCTTTAAAAAGTTTTTACGCGGGGTATTTGGATGAATTGATAGCTATGAAGCTTATCTCACGAACAGGTTCAAACGATTGAAACAGAAAACAATGTTGGCTGCTGGTTTTCCATTTGAATCGACCGTAAGTTTCCGAATGAAAATAGTTGGGGCGATTTGTTCCAATAGCTGAGGGGGAGGATTTGTAGGTGCTTGTAGAACCGTACAATGTTATCATCAGCCTTTTCGCTTCTTCCGAGTTCCGAGAGCGATAAAGAGTTGCATTGACATTCTTAGCCATTGCATAGAACAGTACTAAAATCTTGGATCAGCAATCTCCTTAGAAAATGGAAGGGAATCGGTAAAGTGAGCCCAGGGCGCAAAAGTTAATTAAGTTTTTTTTTTGTTTTTTTAAATCACAGATGGAATTTGTTTGAATGTAACTTCTTTGATTTAACCAGATGTTCAGCGAAATGAAGAAAATTTCAAATGATAAGTATACTCGTTCCAGCGAATATCTTCTCTTGAATACAGTGTTGGTAACATTAAAGAGGCTCGGGATTTCCAGAGGATTTAATTCTAGTTCAGATGTCAGTTTCTGACGCCATGATATTTGCATGACCATAAGCCTATATGGGAATATCTCTTCGAGCAATATCATGGAAGCATTTCCATCCCGTTATAGCCATCCATCATAAATATGCGATGCAATCTTTTTGGCCACGTTTCATAACGCGTATGGGAGATGGCGTGTTCTGTTCTTATATGTTTGGGATTTGCTAGCGAGATCGGATGTCCTTTTCACTCTAACCAGCACGCTTAAATAGCATTCGAGAAGGTGACACACCGTTGCTACTCCTAGAATCCAAGCTGCAGACCAGGATGATAGGACCCGCGAGGCGAAAAGAAAATGCGAGTCATGTGGGTTTTCCACGATTCGCCATTTTGTACGAATATAACTTTTTGAAAACGATGCGCTGCACTTTATCATCTGCGCCTTGACACTTTCACTTGCCACAATGGGGTTGCAGCTGTATGCTAATAAATAACCAACTTGGGAGACAAATGTGCTGTCAACGTGTTTGAAAAATTGAGATGGTTGCAATTTGTGTTGTGTAAGTAGGTTTTTTTTAGCGTAATGGTGTGATGAATTTCGCATTGCTTGGTCGATTTTCTGTATACGTCTTTTTGGTGGCCTTGGCTTCGCGGTAGCTGGTGGCTGGCTGGGGTCTTCAATTAAAATGTAAAAGATCGGATGCGGATGATTAAAATTCCTGCCACGCACGGAGGCAACTTGCCTCCCATGCAAGATGAGCCCGCAATGGTTTTCCTTTCCTCTGCGCATTCCTTCTTTAAAAAATGTGTGTTTCGCTTCTTTCGTTCTTACCGTCGAAGTGCGTGTGGTCGAAGTCGTCAAACTTTGAGAGGTGGAAGGACTCGTTAAAAGTCCAGAAGTTGTTCTCGTGCAGATAAGTGTTGGTGTCGGGATGCAGCATGGACGACAGGTTCCTGGTTGGAGTGATTTCATTATCTGAAACCAAGAGAGAACGAAATTGCTGTTAAAGATTTCCGTTAGAAATTTTAAGTACTTTCAAAGGAAATTCGAGGCAGACGGAAATTCAGTTATTTATTATGTTTTTTTTTTCCGAGGGACGGAATTTGCATGAAAAATTCCGATTAATGAATTGTTGCAAAAAAAAATACGAATTGCGTGTTTCTTTCGTCTCGGCTTGCTCAGCGGAAATCGTTTTCGTCGTGTGATTCGTTTTATTTGCAAGTTGAAGGATTCACTGGGTGCAAGATGTGTACCAACCAAAAGCAACTGGATGTGAAGATTGTGAAATCAATTTGATCCACGTCTTCCTGTAGCCCATCTAAATGTCCCCACGCCTGTGTTTCGCCTGCGCTACACGTTTACGCGTTAGGCGTTACGCGTTAGGCGTTACGCGTTACGCGTTCAGCAAATGGCCTACGCCTAGGGGTCTAAAACACACGCGAGAGAAAGCGAAACGGAAACTTTTATTCTTTTCAATGCACTTTGCGGGTTGAAGACTGCAAAAGGGATTTGGCTGATTCAGGAAATGAAACGACTTGGAACGCTCGACGCATCAATGTCGTTACAATTCGATCGTCTCGATAATTCACGAGTAACTATCGAGAGGCTACGCTATAATGCACATCGAACCACATCGACGCCAATACAGCGGCACGCTACACGCTCCAGCGAGAAATCCACATCTATAAACCAGCATTTAGGAATGGTTTACAGCCCATAATGGCGCAGGATATACGAGGCGACGAGTTTTTGCGAGCTAATCGTATGCAAGCAAAGCATTGGCAAGTGAATTGTTTGCTTTGAATGCTTTGAAACACAATCCGAACGAACGGAGATACTGAGAAACTTGCACACAACTAAATAGGCACTTGGTACTAACACAATTGTCAAGAGCTCTTCTTAATTATTTCGTGAATTAATTAACTTCCAGGAGCAAATCTCTTGTCAAGTTACATCTACGTACTTCAGCTGAAAGTTGCGACCAAGCGCAGTGCGGTTATAAAACTAACGTCGATCTGTATCCAAGAAGTTTTTTTTGTTTTATTAAAGTATGACTTGACTTTTTACAATTTGAATTTCCTAGCAAAAATATCTTTACGTTAATGTATTGTATTTTGCATAATTCTTATCTACTGTGCATAGCTGCACATTTCAATCTCGTATGCACGCCAGAGGGGTAGCTTTGTATCAACGAAATTAGAATACGGGGAGGGTGAGTCCTATTCGAATACATGGGATGCTTCAGAATTAACCAAGAGTGCTTAATCTAACCTATGTTTAAGGGGGATTGCCATGAATAAAACAAAAAGGCACCAGGCAAAGCGAACGTATTTTGAGCATGGCTGTTATGTATTGTTATGATATTGAGACGAAGAGCGTTGATGTGTTCACATTTCTGTGATGAATATTTTATTGAACAATATCACAAATTCAAATACCTCTGGATGGGAGAAATTTGCGTAAATTTCATTTCTAGAATGGCAGGAAAAGACCGCTGTGATTTTGGAACCAGTCGCTTTATTCTGTGTTGTGTCCCAAGCCAGTTGTGAAGAAAAAATCGTTAATTGGTGTTGATGAAATGTCAATTCGATGTTCGTGTTCAGTTTCGAGCAGAAAATTTGGAGAAAATGAAGAAAAGAAAATCCATCGCTCTTTACTTCCCTGTCATGAGGGTTAATTAATGAATCATTACGACTTAAGTTTTCTGCTGCCCGCAAATCCTTATCCTTTTTGTACTTCCATCAATCTGCCAGCTTGCTGGCTTATTTTTTATATTTGGCTCATCTTCCTATGAAAAAAACAATTTTAATTAACTTTTTATCGTGACAGTATTGTTTGGGGATCTCAGCACTTTGTTTTACATTTTGAAATTGCTGTACGTGCTGTATCAAAGCTGAAAAAACCGGAGTATGCAGAAGGATTTCTTGCGACTGGTGACACTCCCCTGATTTCTTACACAAAATGAAATTGGGAAATAACGATACCTATGTCTAATAAAATACCACTTCCCAACTGGCCTCGGGCATCATCTAAATATATACTTACCTGCCTATACATAAATAATAATCTTATGTCTTCTTTGAGTGCTTTCTCATATCCACTGAATTTATCGGCACATGTAACATTTCAGCACTGAACTTGGAGTGTCAAAGAGTATCATTTCTCAATGCATCATCCGTGTGTGACTGTACACTGTATTATTTGCCGGGTGACAACGGGAATTTATTTGAAAAGTCGGCTGGTGCACCGTGAAGTAGCAAGTTCGTTGTTATTTTATTAATTGTGCTCGTTTCAAAGTAGCGCTTTTTTACTTTTATCGTCATCGCTTGTCATCGGCATATTCCATCAGTATCGCCATGGAATTATAGGTATCACCATTGATGAGTCATTCATTCAGCTAAGTGATGTGGGACGCGTCATTGAATGCTGAGTGCAAAATTACACCAAAACGTTGCACAGAATTATTAAGTATCCCTAACCATATCGCTGTCGACTCATATGTACATTTGCTGCCCGATTAAACGTTACTAGGAAATCTCTGGGCGCTTGTGTGTCGCGTTGTATGAGCCCATGGCCACAGTTTTTTGGCATGAAAAATCGTTTGACATATTGAATTTAAATAAGTTATGACACACTTGAACCAACAGCAATCTTGATTACCTCATCTTCACTCACTAACAATAAGAGCGGAGAATTTGTTGAGTAGTAGCATCGCCCCTTGAAATAGATCTTTTGTGTAACCCCTTTGTAGCCCCGTTGTATATTACACTACTATTAAGGGTTAAGGAAGTTGGCCTTAATTACCATTTCATTTACATTTGACCAACTTAGTTTATTCAGCATACTCTCTCAGCTGGCCCACCAGTTTTACTCTACATGACGCATACATTTATTTTGTTGGTTTTGACGGTCCGAAATATGTGAATTATTAACATTGTAAAATATCGTATTACAGCAGGTTGACGATGTAGCCTAAAGATTCAAGTTAAGATTTAATATACGTATCAAAGCAAAAGCAAAATTTGGACGTTAAGCTGACATTAATATTAGATCAGAATTAAGTATAAAACCGACCGGCAGTAGGTATAAATGGAGTTTCATTGTACAGCTAGAATGATTGTTTTAGTCAATTGTGTTAATGTAGTGCCTATTCTACTAATGTAGCCTAGTTTTCTCCTTATTTTATTTTTGACATAGGTCGTGTGTTCCTTTTTTAAATACCCATGAACATGAGTGTCATTTTTAGCCATGGCCGTTACGCGAAACCTCAAGCACATAATACACCAATATGTTACCTACTTAGTTTGAATTTGAGAAAAAAAAGATACCTCTATTATTTTCATCAACCAGTAAACCGGTTTTGGCAGCAGTTCTCTCGACTCCAGGTATGTAGAAAATGGTTCCAAGGCTTAGTAACGCCTTTCAAAGTTCCATATTCCTTCATAATATCTAATGCGCTAAGGGTTAATAGCCTCAGGATATTAATCATTTTATTCAATGGCTCACTTGCCCATGCTAATAGAGGTATTATCGCTGGCTTCTTGAAGTGGAATCGTCGACCTCTGCACCAGGTTTGCGGGCTAGTTTACGCGGATTGATTGCCCTCGCAAATTGCTTCCCCTAACAGTACCATAAGTTTATAACGAGTCCTTATCAAGCAATCTATCAGGCCGTCGAGGGCTTATCGGAATCAAACGCCAACGCTCCTTGTGTAGATCATATCGCTCTCTGGAATAACAACTACACTGGTTTGACATGTTGTTAACCAAAAGCCTGAGAAAGCGAATGATGCGAATATGAGCAAACTAACCTCACGACTAGAGTTGGACGCGTTTGAAGTGTCTAAATCTAATGGGAGTGTTGCAAAAACGATAATCGGGCAAGGTAGAATCAACGTGTATAACCAATTTGTTTGATGCCGTCTACTTCAAAGATGTAAAACATTTCCAATGGAAAGCAGTTTTTATTTAGTTTTGCTTTGAATATTCTTCAGTTTTTGACGATAAAGGCGTGAAAAAAAGCATGCCATAGCCCACTGAATTCTGGTGGGAATGCTTCAAAGCTCTTGTGTGTATTATGGACTGTATGAATTTAAATGGTTTTTTCTCCAATATAGCAATCTAAAAAATACTATTTGAATATAACTCATTGATTTCTTGATGATGTATGTGTTTGTCCATTATGGCTTCTATTGGCCAAATATTTGGTAGAAGTGAATTTCCATAAAGCATATTGATCCCCTAGAGTCAATCATGTGTACTATACACAATTTTATGACAATTTATTACCTTGCAAAACATCAAATATTAATTAGCGATATCACTCGGATTAAATCAATCAGTGAATCGGAGGCACTGTTATTTGAAGCTTGTCATTCGATTTAGGGTGAAATACACGGTCTGATAAAATCATTGTTTAATTAATCATAAACGCATTACTAATAATATATTTTGGATACTCGACAGATGGTCGCTACCAAATATAATGTAAATTAATCGAATAATAAGAAATATATTCCCATCGCATATACTGTACTACACCTACACTGCCTGTATCCCTGATGATCTCATACACCCGATTGCTTTTTGCGGTAATTTGGTCGCATTAGAACTTTGAAAATGAGAAAGTGAAAAAAAAATAACAGTAATAATTATTATTATTTTCTCAAGTTCTCATTCAATTTCAATTTCCATTTTTACGTTTCGTTCATTCCCAAGTCATTTGGCATTGAAAAGAAAATCGAATGAAAAAGTTGCCGAGGCGGAGTACAGTCTTGCTACCGAAGGGTTTCCACGGCCTGACGGCTATCTTTGAGCTGGTGTAGCAAGAGTCCACTATTGGAAACACACTCATTTGTTTGGTACCAATACCAAAACTTTTCCAGATGTTTCTATTCATTTCCAGCAACAATTGCTCGAATAGGTCACGCAGAATCAGCAACATATATAGTTCTACAAAGCTATTATCGCCAGCCACGTTTGCATGCACACAAGCTAGATTTTTTACGGTTGGCACTAAAATCCCTATATTGTGAACCGAAAAAAACAAATCGCACTTATAAGCTCGACTTATTTTGGCATTAAGATCTCTTCACGTCGTTCGTGTTCCATGCTAAAGCATTATCCCTCTTCACTACGAACTTTACCCCTCAATCCCGATGTGCCTCCAAAGTTTCGCCTGCTTTGTGTATTGAGAAATCTTTGAATTCGTAAATAGAAAAAAGAGAAGCGCTCGTCTCTACCACGCCAGCTTGGGGAAAGCACGCCGCCGCGGTGACAAAGGATTTTAGCGCCAGGACTGCAAAGCCAAGTCATGTGACGAACGTCAGAGTAATTGCGGTTGAAGATGCGGGTTGATTAATCAGTGAAAGGGGGATGGAGGATTTCGTGAATTAGCCGAACAGGACTGTTTATAGAATAGATTAGGTACACACTCCGAGGCTAGTGGGCAAGAAAGCTACTGGGTATGTTCAGGGGCCAAAGGACAACACACGGAGCGGAAGGGCATGGTTGTTGAAACCACATGTGTGCACTAAGATTGTAGAATTTTGTGTGATAATAGCTAGGATAATGATACAAATAAACTGTGAATGCTAGTATTTTTGCGTGCGTGAATATACACTTCAAGATTAATGGCATTTCTTTTCACCCGGGGAACAGGAACAGTTCTAATGCACCGCACTCACGAACATAGTTTCTGCAACAAAGTTTCTTTTTTGTTTTCCATATCTATTGAAATATTCTTAAAACGTATCTGCGAATAAAAAGTAGATTTGAATATATTTTCAGATGGCTATAGAGGTGGAGGCGCCGTTTTTTTCACTTTTTTGTTGCTTGGTTGGATTTCGAAATTTTCCTGGCAAAGTCACGGGAAATACGGAAATCCGTAACCAGTATAATAGGTTCAATTAAACGGTTGGTTGCTTCATATAACTGTTAAAATTCAGAGATTCGACGCAGCCTCATTTAAAAATGAGGGAGAAGGAGAAATTGCCTGCACTGATGGTCTTCGCAATACCAAGAATAGACGTCTAAGAAAGCTTCTTACTTTGCCTCATTTCATTTGTCACGTTATGACTTTTTTATTACTATGGAATTAAAAAAATTCTTGAAAATGACCATTTCGTTCTCTCGTTCGCGCCCACTGTGGGTAGTCAGAGTAATTGACTACTGTTTGAAACGTATTTGTTGCGAAAGAGTGCTGCTACCCACACATTCATTAGTTATAAACAAATTAACGTTCAAGTCTCCGCCTACGAATTTTGACTACCTACATATAAATATCGAGTGACTAGCGTAAAACTGTACATACATCATTAATTTGGTAACTCAGCCTGTCCATTGACACATATAATCAATCGATCATTTAAAAGAGCTGTTTAAAGCCGGTTAAATGTACAATACCACTGCATTTGGTATGCCGTTGCCATGAGCCTAGTTAACAGACTGTTAAATTATTAACGTCCATTGAAAATCCGGCCATGGTAGTTCGTTAAGTTTCGGGAAACGAAATCTTACCGGACGTTGGAGGTTCCCCTGCGACGGCAACCAGCACAAGGCAGTGAAAAACTGCTAGCAGCCAGTAAATTGGAGGCTGGATTCGCACTGAAACAAACAGAACAGAACATGACGACTGGCTGCTGGTTGATTAGATCGATCGATTGATCGAATTGATCGATCTTGCACGGTGTTGACGACGCATAATATTGACAACCTCAATACAACATCAACATCATAAAACATACAACGTATATCATACAACATCAAATTGACAACCATCCTCTGCGGAATTGGTTACTTGGCGTCGGTGTATGGTAGGGTGATGAGAGTGATGGAAGAGAGGAGCCCCGGTGCCAACACAAGCCTATAATTCTGTCGAAAAGCACCAAGGGGAACACCGCTTAACGTCTTTTCCGAACGATGGTACAACTCGAGCAACAAGATTCCTCCACTAATCCATGCTGTCAAGAAGTTGATATCAAAGCGAGTGAATCCGTTAAACTAACTTCAGACCCTCCATATTGACAACAAGCAGAACAGGCTCATTACTTGCGCTCTTTTTTTGAGTATTTTTTACATACAGTCCATTCTGTGAGAGAGCATATTGCGTTACACTCACAAAGTTGGCTTTCTAGCCCCTGGCGGCTAAGTATGCTCTCCCAGTAAATAGAGTGTACTCATAGACTATTACAAAATATAATATAATCAGCATTCAATAGTATAAAAAATAAAAAGTATCGAGATCTACATAATTGTAAATTATAATTGTGTTTTATTCTGTTAAAATAAGGCTATCAATAACATCCTATTTACGGACACTTTTTACTATAGTACAATCAGCGAGTGCTGAACGAAAAGGTGGTAGAAACACTTTGCCCAAGTAGGCTTTGCTAGGATTTTGTTTTTTGGGTTTTTTTGTTTTCCCCTATATAAGTTCTTGTTCACGGAAAATCTGCCAGGCTTGCCCAGAAGAAGCTTTCAGCAAAGTTAGCAAAACGTTGGCATTTTGTTTTTTCAAAGTTTTCAGCAGTTCAACCTAGTTATTAACAGTTTTTTTTTAAAGCCAGGATTATGTTGACATGGGTTCTGTTTATCTTGAGAAGAACATAATTATCATAGGAAGCATCCAAATATCCCTTATTACTCATTGTTCTTCCTTGGTTGAACCCAAGTAAGATACTTTGAGATATCGAACAACCCGGCATTCATTGCCTAGAAAGGCGTAAATCGTAGGCCATAGCTGCGTTGCATTAGCGGCCGCTGGCCTCAGCCAGGCCGCAGCCAAGCCGTTGCATTTAAGACGAGGAGACGTGTCTGGCAGCAATTTGACGGCCAGGCCACAGCCACGATCTGAGGACGGCAAGTCGAGCGGCGGCGTGGGTTTCGCGGGCGATTTAAGCTCTCGTGCCAATTTAACGTCTGTGCGACTATATACATCTTTGTTAAGCCATAGTCGAGGCCTCCATGCACATCCATGCGATGTGGTTATCGATAGCTATGCAGTCACCGATAAGATATCGGTTTTTGACAATCCAAATAAGAACCTAATTGGAACTTAACCTCTGTTTCTCGTTCGTTTCTTTAGCACCAACGAACCGATAAAATTCCATTTGCATTACTTACTCCCCCGCCCAAACCACGCGGCCAAATAGCCACGGCCTGTGATGAGCTAAAGCTACAAAGTTCGTGTACCACGTATAGCTAGACGGTTCTACACAGTGCGCACGAATCTGACGGTCTCCATTGCTTGACGGTGCTGCTAAGCTACGGTGTTACTTCAGCTGGCAATACTCTTTTCGCTATTTTCTTCTTTTTGTTGCTTGTTGTATGACATGGCACTGTATTGTGTTCATTTCAGCCCGTCGTCGTTTTTCATCACTTTTGTGATGTTTTTATTTTTTATTTCATAATACTACAAATTATAGTAAGTTACATGACACGTAAAAGCATTAAAAAAAACACGACGACAAGTCCACCATCGCCGGCGAATCGAAGTCCCGATGTTACTCTCGCTAATGGTAGCAGACGCTTGTGACCGAATAGAACCGTCTGTCGTCCACATAGCTACGCCGCAACATCCCTGCCATAGTGTTCGTTCCCTATAAGTGTTCGTTCCACAGTCGTATTCCCTATAATAGGGGTGTCTCCACACATCCAGACTCTAATTCTATACTATCTGCGGACAGCGAATTGCTTCTGGATCACACATTTACTTTGCCCTTTCTTGTGTGTAGTTATTGGCTCGGTTATGTCACTAAAAAACAATCAGAAAAGTAACTGATGTCGAAAACGCACTCTGACATCAGATTTGCTGTTTACGCCTACGTGATACCTGTTCGTACCAATAGGATGCTAATTTATTGATTTCGAACCCCGAGCAAGAGCCTATCGCAGTAATATAATTACGTCTAATTCGCTTACGGATGAAAACAAGGATATTCAGAAAATATATAAATGAACATTTAAATACTTATAGAGATCGCTATAAATGCCTGGTATAAAAAAAAAACAAAATGCTTGAGAACGAAAATTATCATATGAGACTTCTCATTTAGGGTTCATATACCCCGGGTAATCAACAACCAATGCTTCGCGTTGACTGCTTTCGACCAGTGCATCAGCATAACCCAAAGAAGCGCCACCCGTGGCCCGTGGGTCACGGGCCCTGCCCATGAACCCTTTTCTGTGCCCCGCGAGTAAATTTTCAAAATAAACTATTTTCGCCTCTAGCCATTGAAAATTCATGTAAATGATTTAAAAAATCGTCTGCAGAGCTATTATACGGTTCCTAAACTACAACGAAACGAATGTCTGCAGAAAATCTAAAAATCACAGGACAATTTGGGGCACAGGGCAGTTTGTTTTTTAGAAGCGTTCAGCAGTTTAACCCAGTATTAACAGTTTTTTTTTAAACTAGAGCTGAAATTAGTCAGAAGACATGAGTCTTAAACATTTAATCACAGGACAATATTTAAAAAAGTTCAGATTTTTAATTCAGCGATAAAGAACCCAACGTGATCCGGCTAGAAGACTGCTTTGATATGACCGCGTTCAAATTTCGTCCCGCGTGAGAGTGACGCATTTGCAAAAAGTACTTGGGGGCCCACGTTCAACTCCACATTTGGCCCTGGGGAAAAGAGTGGCATGTCACTGAAATCGTCGATTTACATCGAATACCTTTTTTTGGCAGAACTTAAAACTTTTTAATCAAATATACTAAAACACCGGTCATGGTTTGACAGTGTCGCTTGCTTGGTTGGAAACGCAAACCCAGTTGACCATGGAGGTTTATGCGAGAAAAATCAATCAACAGTCCTACTGCCGAGTGCTCAGCGTCGACGAGATTTCCGTGACCGAAATTTCGTTTCTGTGATCGAATTAAATACGAATCCAACTTTTCCGTGACATAATTTTATATTGGCTATAAAAGCTAAGCCACAACCGATCTGGCACGGCAAAGCGTGAGCTCACGATGGTATAATATCAATTATTGGTAGCTGCAGTAAAATCTCAAGTACCTACTGGAAAAATACGAGCATCCAAGGATGAAAATCTCAACGGGAAGAGTGACAAAAAGTGTCCTGAACAACAACCGTTCGACATGGTTTCTTGTTTGTAGAGAAAATGATAAAATCTCTCCGTTTTTTTTTGTTTCGTTTTCCCCAGTTTTATGGCTTGTCTGTTACGCTCTTTTACCATGGACAAGAACCCCCTTCTCCCTTACTCCGCCATCCACGTCAAGGTAAAATGTGACCGTCCGTTTCTATGAAATCTCAGGTCTCACGATTTGCGACTCAATCGGTAACTAGACAGATCACAATTTGACTAACATAAATTAGTCACATACAATTCCTTGGAGTAAATTGCGTGACTTTTTTGTCTTTTTGTAGATTTTGGGATATTTTGGGTGTTTTGCTTTTTTTTCATGAAATACCGTTTAAAGAAGCAGTATGGCAGACGACCAAAATAGTTAAATAATGTAAGATAATTCCTTAGTGCCCACATGTAACCATTGTTCGTGATTGCTGCCTTGCAAATCAGAATCAAACATGAACATCATTAAAACAAGGGGACTCTAGTTAAGAGCACAAAAATAAATTCAATTTTTCAGTCAGGATTGCGTTTTTGACGGACAATTAACATGCACCACTGGTTCACTCAGAAATTTTGATTTGGCCCACAACTTTCAAGATTGCTCTTGTAGTTAAACCTGCCTGCGAGTGGCCGTTGGGATTATAGGCGTCTCTCTCTAGTACTCAAGGTGCCTACAACTACATCAATCAACGGTTATTTCAATCTTTCCGTGAACTCACGAGAGCTATAGAGTTTTACATTTTGCTGACAGTACGTTTTAATCTTATTAAGAAGGGTGGCGCATTATTTTTCGTAAACGCGGGTTTGTTTTTCATGGATCGCGCGAGCAAAGAAGGCACGAGAACACTTACGATGAGATTGGTTTATAGGATGCCAGCAGATTAATAATTTCGGCTCTTCGGCGTGGCGCTGCTGTCCGAGAGGTTTGAAACGTTTGCGTGCTTCGGGAGACTAATTGCAATGATGTTCGTATGTGGAATAAATTTTCCTAGCACAGGCACAGGCACAGGCAAACACAACATAAGCGCAAGGGCCTCTGGAATGCTCGTTATGTGTTCAAACTTCAAAGAATCCTTCTTGGTTTGCAATAAACATTTTCCTGGCATAAATAAGTCGTATAACTCATGCAAATAAATGTATAGTGCAGACCCCAAATTTAATGAACAATAATGTGGTTACCTCACACGTTTAAACTTTGTTCGCCAGGTCTCCCCTCGGGTTTGGAGTTTGGTATGTTTTCACGGTTTTGCTGGTAGTCTCGCTTTTATTCACAGCAGTACGCACTTTTGTAGATTAAAAACGCGCGTCAAGCATTTTCTGTCACACAGAATGGAATACATTTCATTCTTTATGCTATCACAGAACGTACAATATAAATTGCACGTTGCATGATTGCATATGAATTGAAAATTCTTCTTCGACTTATCTGTTTTCCCTATTATTGACAGCTGCCTTTTATACATCGCATGGCTACACACTCATGTCAAAGGTAATTGTTCTTTAGGTATATTATTGCATAGGTCATGTTTTGAGACATTACATTGTGCTTAATTCCTTGCTGGAATTTTTTACGCATAGAAGAAACAAAATTATATTAGGAAGAAGTTTCAGTTAGCAGCTAAATTGAATTTTATTCTCGTCTTCAATTATCATAGTGTTTTTATATTCTCAACAAGAGTCGTCTTTACAGTTTAACAGGAAAGGAGTACGTTTAATACCGTCGTTACATGAAGCAATAACAAAGAGGTAGGCACGTTTTACATTTCTGCAGATGACTTTGTGTCGACCTAACAGCTATAAAAGTAAAGTATCATGTAAGGACAGAGAAAAAGCTCAGAGGGCATTCCAAAGCTTGGCGAATAACTCACCTCAAACAAAACGAAGAAATTTTTACATTTTTTAAAAGAAAAGAGGGTATACGTAGTGAAAGCACTGGGTAAAGAAAACGCGAAATATAAATTGAAGCAAAGTGCGCGGTTGAGGAAGGTCTGAACGGAAAATTGTAACTCATTAGTTTTAGAACAATCTATTCGGACGTTATGATAATGAGTTTCCGCGTAAAGTTGGAACTATACTTGTACCCATATATACTCTCAGAAATAGAGAATAATTCCAGCCAACGGAGACCAAGTTAAACTTCTCCATGGTGTTTGAGAAGGAGAGCGAAGAGTGTCTTAGATCCGCAGGGTGGAACTAAACCCGACGCAATTTATGATCGCCGCCAATTTATTTGAATTTTCGAATTTCAGATGATAACTTTGGAAGTGTAGTTCTGTAATCTTTTAAAACTTCGCCGCTGTGAATACGACTCTTCTCGATTGAATGCGTCATTTGCCGATTTGAATTCGAAACGCGCCCATACCGACGGCTTTTCCGTCCTTGTTGAACCAAGTGCATCTTGAGTTTTATACGCGTCAGTCCGAGTAGTATCCAAATCGCAACATATTGTATGCCTCGTGAGAATTGTTATCGTTTCCCATACCAACATGTTCATAATAGTTTGCATAAATTTCCGCTTTGAAACACCTTGTATACTTACCATTTCGGGTACTAAATTCGACACCTTAAAATCCCCAGCGATTTAGAATGAAATACGAAAAAATATCTAAACAAACCGGCCTGTTTAATTGGGGACGTAGATGGAAAAGTGTAGAAACGACATATATTTTGACACAGTGGCAAAAATTGCAATCACCTACAAACAAAAGTGACTGAGCAGTGGTTGGTTTTTAACTACGTTCTTGTGTATTTTAGCGTGATGAATGATGGTCGTGAGAAAACTTACCTTCAAGTGAGCTGGTATCCGACATGATTTAGCCACCACTTCGATATTTCGACCACCTAATCAACACTAAACAATTGTCTTCATGAAAGCACACACACCCACACCCGAAATATCCGAGAGTTGTATTTGTTGAATTATTTTATTCACTACAGCATCTACCACTAAATAAACACAAACACGCCACACATATCATATTGGTATTTATTTCACATAATTTCATCGAACGAGATTGTCGCGCTCAAAGTCCCGATTCGTCACATCGACGTCCGTTGAGCCGCTAGCTTTTCAAGTCAGGCGCCCGCGAGAAAACCGGCGCCGTGCCATCGCGTCCGTCGACTAAGCGCCAGAACGCAAACCGACGCCATCGGCGCATGCACGATGCTGAAGACGCGACCTGGAGCGTCGAGGCGCCGGCAGATAGGGGGTCATCTGGCGACTAGTGTACGAACTCGGTCGACGTCTTCTAGCTCGATGTCAGTACGAAACGAACGTAATATGAACTTTTGGACAGATACCATTGGACAAAAGCGGGAAATAAAAATTTCGGGCGTGACTGTTTACGAAGTAAAAGTATGGGTTGGAACTCGGAATATCAGAAATATGGGTAAGATAACAAGTGATGGAAAAGATATGAAAAGTGTTCAGCCAACAAGTCTAAACTGTCAAAACTGTATACACGAACGACCTGTCTATTGGCACAACTGAAAGTGTGCGGATAGTTCATTGGCGGCCTATTCGCACTCTAATAAGTGAGGGAGCAACATCCTGGAAACTGATTTGTTCGCGCACTCACTTCGCGCTCTGACGGGTGACCGACAAAATGACTGGGAAATTAATTTTGAGATTATAGCCGTTGATGCCACGAGGGGCCTGGTAGGTCTGCATGGACCTGTTTGCTAGCCCTATAAATCATTGCCCCAATTGTTTTCTTTCGGTGGTTTCTTTTCTTTCGAGAAAGAACTGGATTTCTAATAATTTGTAATTTATTGATACCAAATGAAATTAGAGAAGAGCGCGCTGAGCAGAAAAGTAGACTGAACTTTTGCCACCACCACTAGATGGCAGTTAGATGGTAAGTCGTAGCTTAGCTGGCAAATGGCGGAAATTTTTAAATAAACTACGTCACGTCCGCGTGACGTAATAAATATAATGGTAATTAAAATGCGTAGAATATCTATTAAATTATTTATTTATTGTAGAAAAAACCGTAGAAAAAACAATTTTATTGGAGACGTCACTGATTAAATACATGTACGTTTAGGCTAAGAAATTTTACAATTTACATAAACTATAAATGTAAACTATAATTATAGTGCTCATAATATTACGAGTATACTTATTGTATAAGATGACAAAGATAACGAATTTAAAGCTAAATACACGGCTAGTATTCATATTCTCCAAATTATATGGCACATTTATAAAATACAAAAACTTATTTAGTGTGGCGTATGGCGTGACGACAGTTCAGCGAGAAGTGGAAAGATATTCACCTATGGAATAGAAGGGATGAGATAGTAGGAAAGATTTTACCGATGATTTTAATGTAGAAAATGGTGTTCAGTCGGTAATGTTAGTGGTAAGGTTATTATGGAGTATGGTGAAGACTGAGGACGAGGACTGAGGAGACATAAAGGGCTGTTAGTAAAGGAAGCACGTTTGAAGGAATTGGAATGCAGGGAGTTCCCGCCTGCCGGTGGAATGGCCATGGATAGATAAATGTCTACCAGACAAAATTATTCACATAAGAATTGTATCAAGCTTTTAATTTCATTCGCGCTTCGCTGCAACCTACCAGGTAATAATTAATAATGATCAAGGTATCACTTCAGCGAAATCTAACACGTAAGACGGTGAAAGCGTAAACATAAAATATATCAAATAAATACATACAAAACAACAAGCAATACGTATCAAACAATCTCATAAAATACATTTTAATCCTTATTTCCCAACTTTTCAATCAATTTTTCAATAACAGCCTGATTATTAGCCAGCATGGCTTGATTATTTTTCAGCATCTCTCTCATTTCTTGCACTTCTCCCGTGAGTCTCATTAACGCCATCCCACTCTCCTCAACCTCAGTTTGCAAAGTCTCCACATCGGACACTTGCTTGCCGTACTTCCTGACAAAACTCTTCTTTGGCTGATAGGCTCCAGTCGTCTTCGTGTAGTAATCATTGGTAACGGATGCTGCATTCGAAGGACCCCTTGACGACTTCGCATTGGATCCACTTTGACGAACACTTTTTGCTAGCTCGTACGCAGATTTGAGTATGTCTTTCGGTAGCCTTTTCTCTCGAGGATTTAATGGTTTCACCTGCAAAACAACTCGGTACGCTGATGGAGACACAAGTGCGCTCAACGATAACACTTTTACGAAGCATTCGGGAAGCAAGTGGTTGAAAATTGCACGCTCGATGTAGTTGATGAGTTGAGTTTGTCGCACAAGTTTTGAGAGCCCTGCAGTTTTCTTCAGCCCTTGAATGTCGTTGACGGCGATACCGACGAGTAGATTCATCAGGACGATAGTAACCATCAACAGGAACAATATGTATATAACGTGAGCACTGACGTATAGCCAATTAATATTGCTACCACTGTCTTCAGAACCTGTCAGCAACTCAACACTAACTTCTCCCGTCATCATCACAAGGATATTAATGAAACCGATCATTGGGTTAGCGAATTCTTTCGTCGCAGGGAAAATGACACAAAAGCTGACTGTGAAGCCAATTAAAAGGCAAATGTAAGCGAGCAGCAATTTTGCGAACTCTTTTTGCACCTTTGTGTACATGGCTACATAAGACCCGAGAAGAGGCAGTTGCCCAATCATGAACATCAAGTTGGCCCAGGCGCACAGCACGGCGAAAGCAGCCACGTGGTTTTGCCATAAGTATGTTTGCTGGGTGAAGACGCAAGAGATGGCAAACACGCTTGCAATCACAAACCACTCGATGGCGTTCTCGATCTGAGAGAAGTACTGCCTCCACGTTAGATAGCCTGCGAGACCGTAGAACTTTCGAAACATCTCGGCAAACGTGAAAAAAATTAGCAAGTACCATTGGAATTCGACTATATTTGTGTGTTCTTTGATGAATTTACCGAACGCGTTGTCACAGAGCTTTTTCGTGCTGTTGTCTCCGGCCTTGTCACCTGAAGATTCCTTCATAGTTCTCTCCGTATTGTCGATTCCAAATCTAGGAACCACATCCGGATGTTGTGTTTCCGTGGAAATTTTACCCTCATTGTAGCAATTATGAGCCAAAGCTGTCATTACATATCCAGTGAGACACAGCACAAATAATCCACAGAATATTAATCTCCAAACGTAATATTTTCTAATCTTCTCCCACTTCAAATGTAAGAACGCTTCGCATAGCGGATGCTCTAAAATTTCTTTCTGCCCCTCTTCTACAAAGGTGTTTAAGAAATTGATTTCCCCTCTCCCACAATGTTGCAGAATTTGTCTGAAGTCTAATTTCAGCTCCACTTCGCGACTAGAGTTGTCCGGATCGTGCATTGAAATCGCGCGATCGAGATTGTTATAAAACGTTGCCAGCGACGCTGGCGTCTTCCTGACGATTATCCCCAACGCAGTGACGCCTCCTTTCGTTCTCGCCGTCACATCGGCGTTGTGATGCAAAAGCGTCTCCACGCATTGCGACAACTCGTTCAACGCCGCGATGTGGAGAGGAGTGTATCCGTACTTGTCCGTCTTATTGACGTCTGCTCGCCAGCTGATGAGTATTTCAGAGGTCTCGAAGGCGAGAAGAGGCCGACCAACCGCGCAATGCAACGGCGTTCGCAAATCGTTGTCGACCACGTTCGGACTGCATCCACCGACCTTCAAAAGCGTCTCAACACATTCGATGGATTGCGTTTTGCAAGCAAGATGAAGGGAAGTTTGACCCTTTCCATTTTTTTCGTTTGCATCGGCGCCTCTAGCTATAAGCACCGAAAGACACTCCGAGTTGCCACCCTCGGCCGCCAAATGAAGCGCCGTGTTCTTCTTGTCCCGCGTCTTAACGTTCACGTCTATGTTCGTTGCGATGAGGATGGCGCTGAGGCACTCGACATGTCCCAGATCGGCGGCGACATGGATAGGAGCCGTTCCTGTCGGCTCGATGCTGTTGATGTCGCCGCAATACTTCACTAGAAGCTGAACGCACTCCACGGAGTTCGCTCTGATCGCCGAGTGAATCGCAGTGCCACAAACGCCGTCGCCAGTACAACCGACAATGTCGGTGCGAGCGCCGCTGTTGATCAGCAGCTGAGCGGTGGCGACGGAATTACCGAAGGCAGCGCTGTGAAGGGGCGTGTAATTCCGAAGCGCGTAGTTGACATTGACTTTCATCGCGATGAGATGTTTGACGCAAACGGTGCACCCGCTGAAGGCGCTCAGGTGCAACGCAGAGAACCCTTCTAGTGGCTCGCAATAGTTGACGTCGGCTCCGTACTGTTGAAGAACCTTCAACAGTTCGGGTCGTTTCATAAAGGCACACCACAAGAACGCAACGTTTTTCTCGAGTTGAGACGATTTCTTACCAAAAACTTGTTCCATTGTTTCGGTTGTGACGGTGCCGTTCTCAATTTCCTCCAGAACTCGCACGTTACCCCCGGTCGATCTCATCAACTCTAGCAAATTGAGTCGAAGTTGATCTTTGACTATTTTCACTCTCAGCGCGTCTTCCGCGGTGCTGTTCTCGTCGAAGCTCAAACTCTCGAAGAACCTGTCCATGGTGCCGTCAATCGGGGGAGACTCGCCTTCCATCATCGTGAACTCTCCTGAACTCTCCTCGTCAACGTCGTTTATGATAACATCCTGGTCGAAGTTGACGGTCTCCTTGTTCTTTCCCTTCCTCCACAGACTCCTGATTCCCGGACTACCTTCTCGAGGAATGGTATGTGTCTGCGTCATAGGGATCTCGCTGCTCGTGCTGATGGTTCTTTCGAGGGCCACCCTCTTCTTCTTGTGCTTCTTTTCGTCGTCCTGACTCATCACTCCCGAGATGGTGTGTCTGTTGGACATGGCTGCGATCTGTGGTCGGCTCGCTCGCGATCAACTCACTCACTTCCTGCAAGAAAAATATTGATTAAGGTGCCGTACGAACCAATCAATGATGTAACCCATTTGACAAATATCTTCAATCTGTATGAAAAAAAAATTGTATACGATGGTGGTTAATAATATGTACACTAATAAGAAGCGTAGCACATACTTCATCGTCTCTCCTCTCATTTAACGAGCCATAGCAGCATAAATAAACCTTTATAATGACGAAAGTAACCGTAAATGACACAAAGTCCGTAGCGTTACTCACGAAGTAAAATATTTGCATACAACAAATACAAAAGTAAACAGCGACGCAGATAGGTAATGCCACCAAAGATGAAATGAAAATTAAATTGAACGTGTCCTATGAGTTAACAGGGCTCACCATGAGTCAACAGGGCTGAGTCATAACCTATGGGCGCCCGCCAAGTCTGAGGGGGCGCCAAAGATTGCGCCCTTAAGTGTAAATTCATAAAAAAAAAATACTGCCCTACACAGACCTAAGCAATTTGTGTTATAATTTCATGTGGTGTTTGTTTCCTAAAGCACGTTACTAGCGGATTCTAGGAAGTAAGAAACACGACTCTTGACTACTTTTAAAATTCCAACTAATGCCATTAGGGTCGTTCAGTTTTTTACTTCCCTTCCGTTAAACTTTAGGTTCGACAGTACCAACTTTTGTAACTGAGTTCATATTTTCATGTCGGTAACGGGAAACAAAGCCCGAAACCGAAATTTAAAACAATTTTCAAACGGTTTCAGTCGTCCTACTCATGCGTAAAGAGCTACCTACACAATTATTGCCTTGTAGGGGGGGGGGCAGCCTAGTGGCGTCGATGGCATAGATTGGGCACTGTCACAGGCACAGATACAATTGTGTTAGTGACCTTACATATTAGTGCACAGTAATAGTCACTGTACCGAGTAGAATAATTCTTCTTGTGCTTCTTTTCGTCGATAACTAAAGTAAACTATAATAAGTAATAATACTTCTAAGTTCGATTCGAGCAAGTTCATAGTGCAATGGCTAGTGAATAGTGCCCAATGCAGCAATCGCATCACTCTCTAGGCAACATACTACCGGAACAGTTCGTATACTTGAGATCACGGCCAACTTTTTACAGTTTTAAGTCCTTACTTGACATAAGTCCTAACAATGAACTAAACCGTCGAAAATCTCCCACAACATGGGATGAACACGTGTATATGCATGGGGACCTTGCCAGTTATATGCGTCACACGACAATTATGTTACCTTACCACATAAGTCCTACGTCACTATCTTTTAACCATTTTTTCTATCGCGTGTCTTATAAATCTACTAAAATATAGTATAACCTAACCATAGAAAAAGGTTCTTTGTTTATTCTACGGTATAAACTATAACTGATGAATCATCATTCTACTAAAAATGCCCTACCAATTATGGTGCGTGTTAGCTGTGTCGGATAAAGCACATAATGCAATATCTTGCGAGTTATAGTATGCCTATTCTACAACAATGAAACGACGTTTGAAACCCAGAGTTTGAATATTTATTTTATTTTTAATGGCAACAAAGGAAAGGTGCAGCTTGAACGGGACTTAACCATCCAGAAAGGCTCTTAGAACGAGCAATGACACCCGATTGATGTGTGAAAGGCTGCAAAACTTTCAGTTTCAACCTTACAGAACAAGGAAACAAATTTGATCTTCAGATATGAAAAGATACTAGACAAGCATAATAGAAGGAGAATCAATTGTTTTTATGTGCTTGGCCATGGGGAGAATAATTCAGCTCTGTATGATTGGTATAACTGTGAGTATGGCGGAATAATTTCATGCAAATGGTTCCTAGTCCATGGAGCCTACATCTATTATTAAGTTTACAACGTAAAAGCCTTAGGGTCGCCGCCCAAATTGGCGTCAAACATGCGCCTTTTACGTCACGGCAGCGAAAAACCAGAGACAATTTTATAAAGCCGCTTTATGAGTAATTTTCTAGAGAGACACACCTAAATGTCTCATACCACACTAACATACAAACCGATCATTAAGTATTCTAGTGTGACGTACAGGCCAAATGGAAGTGTAAAACTTGCTTTACTACAAAGCGCCTTTTAGAGAAGAAGTATGATCAAAGAAAGTATGATTAATACCTGCAAATTATTAACAATTGACGGAACTTGTAATAAAGCTATTCGTATCCTTGGTCATTTTTAATTCTATTTTATGCGAGACCTGTGTATTGTGAGGCTGCACTGCCTGCAAAGTCGGAATGTGATTATGACAGCTCGCATGACTGAGGATCTGTATTACAATGTTAAGTCCAGTCTAGAAAACCTCCTACTAGCAGTCATGCTAAAGGATAAGATATGACATTTGACCTCGCACCATATCCTACCGCTAAGTCACTAGACAGGCATTGTAATTCAGGCACTTAGTAGGTAAACAGTCGCGTAAGTCCAGTGTACATAGTGAGTGATACTCATTTCTAGTGTTTGGGTGTTCTAGTTTTTCAGTAGATTCACGGCGAAACAGGATGTTTACTGTTTAGTGGCTAGTGGGCAGCTGATGGAATGGTCAGGTGTATGAGTGCCTATCAGACCGCGCAATGACGACGATGAGTCAGGCATTCACCTGCGGACAAACCATCTACTCTCTCTCTGCAGGAAAGATGGACTTCCCCAAGCGGCCTTGTCGCGTGTACGCTTCTTGAACTTGAAATAGTTCAACTCTATTCAATTCAATATTAATACTCAATTAACATAATTAATAAAATTA
>QKMV01000112.1:0-31595 GCA_003287335.1 Lednia tumana
TTATCTTGTTAATATTCTTGCCTTCAGAAAATTAAACATACATACCTATTGTAATATGTAAGCCATTTAATATTAATATGTTGACGATTGTATGCCACATCACGATTTTTGGATAACGAATTAGTGTAGCTGAGAGGTTATGACTTTATGGTGTTATTATAAGCTAAGCTGTTGATCATAAAATTTTAAGTGAACTCTTAATTCTGATTTTTCATTTATCAATGTTCCTTCACCTTCACATTACACCATCAATCACTACCGATAATGTCTCAACATCCATTAATACACCATCCCTAAATAACAGCAGACCATACGCATTTCTTTGTTGGTCGTAATTTTGGCCAAAACTTGTCCATTAAAGTAAATTATTGCTTGTTGCGAAGTTTAATAGCTCCTTGCAGTGAAGCCGGCTATCGCAGCGCCATAGAAAGTAGGTTGTACCGCCTCGATAGAGATAGATCAGGCGTCGATTTTAACGACGCCGCGGACGTTGTGCTAGAAATAAATCTCTCTTAGGTAGTTTAGGACAGCGCGTATCGATACAAACAAATATTACCAAGCGTAGAGACCGTCTAGACAAGATCATTACGCTCATAATAATAATGATAACATAATTGCTTTCTGATGCACAGCGGTATATACAATTTGTTTACTCCTTAATCGTTGCCGGTAAGACTGCCCTGTGTTTGCCTTTCGACAAAGCGGTATTTTACTGTCTGTTATTGAACATTAATGAAGCTGAGCTTGTCGACATGCGATTGCGAGATATACAGCCCTTTTCTAAAGTTTAACCAAAGGTTTAACGTCCCGGTCTCATTGAATTTGCAATGGTCTCGAAATCGATACTTTGGTTCATTGGCCAGTTGATTTCTGTCTCGTGTGAAACTTGAAGACCGTACTCTCTTATCTATAAACTAAACCGATATAAACATGGAGCAGCCACCCCCGAAGTCCATCCCTCAAGTAGATATACAGCAACGGACCGGGACTGAATTCATTTCCACCAGAGAAGAATCTAATAGATCCAGGCTGGCTTGCCCCCATCCCGATTCCCACCCACCCAGCGGGTCCGGGAGCTAAACCTACGGCGGGTCAATCTTCTTCTTGCTCGCCAGTCGGCGATACTGGCTACTCCAAAGCGCCCTCCTGCCTTGTCGTAAAAGTGAAATAGATCGTCGCTGTCGATCGATACAGCATAAATATGTAACCTTCCCGTGCTTTTGCCGATCGTCGGGAATACTTGTGAATGCAAGCCGCGTCCCCGGGGAGAGCGATCGCTGGCTGGATGGTGGCTGGATGAATTTGAACCGCGGCCGCCAACGCCGTGTTCGCACCTTACGGGAGGTTAGTGGAGCCCCGGAGCTAGACGACCGAACGTGTTGTGACGTGGCGGAAAGTAGAAACTCAGCTGGAAACTAGATACCGCACTCACGTACTAGCAGCCAATGTTGACATTGTCTACAAACGAAGCTATACGCTTCAAACTATACCTCCACTCATACACGTCTTTTTTGGGCTCGATGTTACGGTTTCATTCAATAATTGCGAAACGTAAAAATCAAATTATACTTATTCATCATTAATTACCTTATTATCACGTTATTATACCTATAATTGGGCCATGCAGTTTGCAGGGGTCTAAACAATTTCCCAAAGAGATGCTGATTTTAATATTTACCTTGTATTTGAATAGATCGTGCAGAGAGAGATATTATATAATAATGCCCCTGGCTCTCTCCCATGTGTGGTTTAGTGAGGGATTGGGATCTCAGAATCTAATCTGTGAGTTTCGGGACAAGTAGGTAATCAGCAAATATCTACTCGATGGAAATTAGTGATCTTGTTGACGGCATCTCTCTATCTCTCGTAGCCCTCGCTCTCTCTCTCTCTCTGTTCGCAAATGGATCTTGTCTTCATGGCGCTCCTCTTGTATGTTATAGGTACTTGTGAACAGTCGTTCGAAACTTTGACCCACCGAGGCCATGATTAGCTCTGGCCGTTCACGGATTAATGCCGTCCGTTGGAGATAATGTGGTTAACCTCATCAGCAGCCCAAATCCAGTGACATCGCAGCACTCGGACTTAACGCGGCTTAGCGAAGCCAGCGCTGTGCTGGCTTTAAGACGCAACCTTTGATCGGGAATTCGTATATTATGATTTCGGCCCACCCCTAGGTAGTGGCATTATTGGGACAATCATCCCGCATCCTATTAAGACGAGATAACTGTAAGTTCGTGACGACCTATTTTGGTGTGATCAGTCAGCTGGAAGAATGATATTTGCATGAATTAAGTGAACTGTGTGCCTTCTAATCCTTTCGTTGCTCTGAATCATTTCCCTTTGTTATGTTAATTTCTTTCGTTGTTTCGCTTTAGGTTTTAACGCAACATTTCTTGTTTGTGAATAGCGCACTCTCTCGTTTGGTTCGAGCAGTAGCGAGGGTGCAAATGTCCGACATCCCCCCCGCCCCCATACCCCACCACTCAAGCCAGGCCAGCAGCCTCGCGTTCGACCCCCGAACCCAGCAGAACTGAGAGAGCGTCTCGTCAACTACAAAGTTATATAACGCGAGTAATTTACATGCTTATGAATATTCAGAGTAATCAACTTCGCAAACAAATTCTGCTAAGCACGTAGCCGGCAGAACGATGTTGTTGCAATGTTGGAAAATCGTGGAGCGGATAGGCAAAAAGTTGCAACCACTCGCTTCTTTTTTTTCCGTTTTGGGTTGGATTTTATTTTTTGATACATATATCTATATATATATGTACTTATGTATGGCATCCGCCGCCACCTAGTTCGTCTGGCTCGCGCTAGGGGTTTGCACTCTCGGGGGTGGGGGTGGGGGTGGGAACAGAATGGGAACAATGCAGCATCAGGTTGTTGAACGTCTGCGATCTCTGCGGGTTTTTTCCCAAACGTAATCAGTTAGTTGATAAAATAAGCTCTTGATGAATCTTATGAATCCCACACAGCCTCTCAGCATTGTGCAAATTATCAGTCTATATTATAATTGATTGACCTGTTTTTAATTTGAGTTATCCCCTTTGTCTCGCTTATTCTTTCCTCATCCACGTTAAATTAATCCTTCGCTGCATGTGATTGCCAAGGGAGATTATACCACGCGGCTCATTGTTAGAGCTCTCTTCGGGGAAAAGAGTACACAAACAAGTCAGGATCCAGTCATCTATTTGATGGATGCAAGTGAAGATTATAGCCGTGCCTCCCCATACCCCCTCCCCTTCTCTATACGTGTCCAGGAATAACGTGGGAATTGCGATGAGTGTCCTGTTTCGTATATCGTATATATCATATCCCCGGGACGCGCTTTGTGCCTGTTATACGGTCGGCGTCGGCGTCGGCAATGGTGTGTCAGTGTGTGAGTGTGTGTGAGTCACCGGTTTTCGGTCCAGGCACGAGCAGGATGATGATGATGCTGCTGGGGGAGCGAAGAAAGGGCGCATGTGCCGACGTCGACGGCGACGGCAACGTCGTGCAAGCGTCGAGGGAAATAGATGATTATCTTGCTGAGTCCTCCACCTCCCGACGCCCACCATTCGAGCGTCGCATCGCGTCGAGCCAAACTAAATGCATATAGATGGCATAGCTCGAGGTTTCGCCCGGCTCTCCCATCGGTGGAGGCAAACGGCCATGTGATTTTCGCGGACGCGGCGCCGGTTTTGCTTTTATTAATACTCGGTATATGGGCGACCAGACCAGACTCAAAGCGACACATGCATATGACGATCGATTACGGATCGGTTGAATGGTTATCAATTCACGCAAATCGTTCCTCGTGGGTAAACGATTTGATTGCGATTTAATACAATCGGCGCATACCTTTGGTCTTTTTGATAGATTAACAACACTGGTGCACGACACATGAAAGTGTAGAGCTATGGTGTATACTGTATGTGGATATAACTTTGATATAAAAGTAAACGAGCTTATTCGGGACATAAAGCTGCGATAAACGGTGTGCTTTTGCCAGCAAAGTAGATTCGGTCGACTGGGATGGTGGTGGTGGTGGTGGTGGTGGTGGTTGAGGTTGTGTGTGGCTACTGGCAATAGAGCTACCCTCCCCCGTTCACAGTCGCCGACATGTTGCACTGAAAATAATGATTTTCGTTCTTCTCATTCCCTTTTGATGTCTTTCCACCCGACAAGCGCTCTCCTTACATGGCACTGACGGAGGTGTGAACGCGGTCTCCTTCACTTGAAGGGGACTTATCTATAATTCTCTCTCATAAGCTTTTATCAAGATTACTTCAGTGGAAATAGTTTTTCCGTTCGAAGATCGAGTTTTCCATTCATTTTCTTTCTCTAAATCCCTTTGTCCCTTTGTTCTCTCGGCTCGTCTGATGTGCATATACTTGTAGTTGTTTCCCTGCTTTCTGAAGCCTTGTTATCGGTGTTTGTTTTCTATCCAACTCAATAGTTCTACCATTCTTTTCACCGGAAGAAAACTTTTCTTGAAGTATACATGTAGGTTCATATTTCCCTATTGTGACTGGCGGAAAAAGATGGTGTCCCGGGGGCTATCTAATATAAAATTGGATCATCTTCAATATAACTGAGCATCGCATTGAAATGTTTCCGTGAGGGGCCATGTTTTCCGGGCAGATTGCAGCCGCGTCGACAGGAACGCTGAAGACGCAACGGAGATGACGTCGGATTGCACCGTCCGACACCGACAAGATGCCGCTACAGAATGCGGCAGCGGCGGCGGCGGCTTTCCAAGTTAAATAATGGAGATTATCTCGGCTGTAAAAAAGGCGAGCGAGCACCCCCCGCTAAGAGACGCTCAGGGCTCAACGTCGCACCGCGAAACGACGCTTTAAAAATGTTCTCGCGTGCTTTTTTCACTATTCTGAGGAACGGAACGGAGATAGAAATTCGTAGTCGTCGACTCAGAGATTATTCAGTTATTTTACTTTTCTTCGTCGTTTCTCCTGAATTTCTATGCGAGTGTTCGTGGAAAACGAAAGAAGCGTCTTATTTCCTGCAGGCTCGAGTCATGGAAAATGTCGTGAGATTAATCATACCCTATTTACCACTGAGATAGAAAGTGTTCGCCAAGAGTAAGCAATTTTAACATCCCCGGCGACAAATTTGCCTTTGCCATCCAAAGCAGGTTTATGCTTAATGCTCTGCCATCTCGTAAATGTCCAAAAGGCACCAAAAGAAGGACAGGATCTGGTCTAACAAGCACCAAAATGTTTTGTCCGTGATGCCCATTGAGCCTTGTGCTTCGCCAACAATTTGCTCTTCGTGCTAAAGCAATTAATTGCGGTGGTCAAATACATTAGCAGACGATAAGTAGCAAGGACGCTTGAGTGGATGACCGAGTACTGATCGTGGATGTTGACAATTAGTGGTACATTGTTGGAGCATGTTACTCTCAGGCTCTGGGGAGTCGGGCAACATCTGCGCCAGACGATCGAGTCCCTCGGGAATTTACGAGTGACTCTCGGAAGTCCCGGTAGAAAGATCGTTCACAAGGTTCAATTAAAGACAATTCCTCTGCCATGTTATTATATTGTATACCGTTTACGATGAAGTCAATTAATATTTTCTAATTGATATTCCTTGTCGTCGTTGACTTGCCGTGTCGCAAATTACCGCATGTCGTATTGTTGAAATTACGCTTTTCTTAATTCGCTCTGTCGGTAGAGTTTAAAAAGTTTTAATTAGTTTAAAGATTTTTTTCCGCACGTACACGTTAGCTCATAATTAAATTAATTATTTTAAAAAGAATTCCTCTCTTTTTCGAATAACATTTCCCACTTCATATAGCCCAAGACGAAGTTGTGTAAAAAGAAATTAATAAACTTTTAAAGCAAAATTCAAAACGAATGAAAACCGCTGCTGCATGTCGATTTTAGTTGAGTTTATTTAGTTCGTCAAACAGAATCAACGAGAATATGAGTATATATCATTTATAATGCTTTGAAAGGTAAAATCTGATCGCCGTACATGCACTCCAATATAAAACTTCAATTACCTTCAAAATCAAATCGCACCTCGCTCTGAACTAGTTTGTGTTTGTATAAACCTTACCGCACGTAAATAATGATTAGTTAACCCTGGAACTTGGAAGCTCACGCAAGCCAATATGACCCAGCAGCGTCAAGTAACATTGACATTTTGACATGCAAGTCAATCGCACAGTCACGGCGAGGCGGCACTGGCAGCATTGTTTTCGGTATGCACTGTCTAGTGTCTAGTCAGTAGTCAAATTGCCACCCCCAGCCCAACCCAATCCAACCCAACCCAATCCAAGCCAAGCCACCCACTGACAAACTATTGATGCATCGTGCCATTGATGCACATCACCAGTATTCTCTGTGCGACTCATCGCCCGGTATACCAATCGCCTACATGCGTTCATCGTGCTACGGCCAGACACAGCCAGAGTCTCGGGTACAGATTGCGTCATGTTATGTCGCATTGTTTGTGTATAATCTGGTGAGCAGAGACAATTAACAGCAATTACACTTTGCTTATACAACTTAACTCAACGCTAGTGCATTGTGCTTCGCTACGGGCGTTGATAACACAATATAAGCAATAAGCGAGCACCGAGTCGTGAAAGATTTTATTGCACACGGATTGGCGTTAATGCCTACCCGTTCTGTGATACAAATTGAGATTCTACGTTCCGTGAATATTAAGCGGATGATTCGGGTTGATCAATATTCGATTTGCACCGTTCGTGGGATTTACACACGCGTTTTAGGACACGATTAAAAGTTCCGTTTATACGTTCTGTACGAGAATTCACTAATTTGTTTTCCGCCCTTAATATTCAGCACGAATGAAGAAATACAATGGACTCGTAATTAGTTAGCGATTCAAATGTAGATACTATAACATAATAGGTGGTATAATGTTAATTGTGTGGCAGATTATAATTTTCCATTGTACAAGTACACTTTTCTTTTTTCTTCCGCTCAACCGCAGCTCTGATCCACCATCTGGTAACAAGGGTTGGAGTGAATGATTATAATTATTTATGGAAAAGAGTAATGGGATCTTTTCAAAGCCTTCCGGGTTGTTCTTGTTCCGTTCATCAGCAAAGTCTCGGCTTTTAAATTCTTTCTAATTTCAGTGAAACACGCCGCCGCCGAAATGGGATTCTTTCGACCAAAACTGCATGGCTCGAAAACGGCCCTAGAGCTCGCGTTCATACTTCGTTTACATTTAATTGTGTGTATTTCTGCTCGCTTTTCTTTTTACTTTTCTCCCCTTTGTATCGCAGAAGAAGTTGTTTCGCTACTTCATATATTGTGATGTTATAATGAGATCAACTTCCGCGGACAAAGAAAATAATGGGAAATCTTCGAGACAGTTGGAAAAGTTGGCGCAAGTTATCCGGCCAAGTTCTCTCCGTAGTGTGAACCGTATATTTTGCGTTTGAAAACTTGCCCGAGCCCTGCCTGTTCGCGCAGATCACCTTCGCCTCACTTGCAGACCGGAAGTAACTAATATTTAGGTTGAATTGAAATTCCGCTGGCCTCATTTCATTTCTCTCTTGCACATAAACTCCTTAGCGCCATCCGCTTTCGATCGTTTTGCCACGTTTGAAACAAAATGCTTGCTCATAAAGCTGAATACATAATTGAACACGAAACTTGTAATTGATATTGTGTGCTGCTGTGTTCATATAAGCTCGAAATCAGAACATGCGGGGATTGGAGCAGCGGGGTTTGCGCTTTAAATTCACCCCGAACATGATGTCTTTGAACTTCGAAAATGAACCAATGCAACAGCTAGACAGACTAGACATGAAACAAGAGCAAAGCGAAATGCGCTCGTGCTCGTGGCGTCTAGCTGGAAATACCGACATCTAGGTTACTTCTCGTACACTCGTGTACGGCGGCGGTGCATAGATGCTGCACTGCAAGGTGGGTACATGATTTGCCTGCTCCATGCTATAAGCTGGTTGTAACATTTCCGCGGTCTCCTCGAGAAATTGATTTATTTCCAGAGATATTTGCTCATTGTTGGACTGATGATAAACTTTCGAGCTATTCTGCATAAAATAATCGTTCACTGGCTCGAGTGAGTGAACCCGGAATTTATTAAAGACAAAATTGCCAGCGATTCTGTTGTGATCAACTCGTTCGGGAAAGCGAAGTGAGAGGAAACAAATTAAAAAAATAAAAACCTCGAATGCAGGAACACGAATACAATTACCACTTTTATAGGCAAAACGTCTTCTTCGTAGAAGTTATGAATCGGATAAAATAGCATAATATCAGATAATTTGTTCATGTGCAACTTATTATGCAGAAAGAAAATTTATTGCACTGCGGCGTAGATTTTCTTGTTAGTCTCTTTCATCACAAGCTCATTTATATTCCGTTCTAAATAGCCGCAGTTTTCATCCACCTCGACTTTGTCGGTTGTTTTGTTGCCAACATTGTTTATGTTTTCGGAGGTCAACAACATACTAAGCACTTCGGGTTACTCCGACAAAGTTTATCGACGACGTACGCCTTCTAAGCGATTGCACCGAATTACAATTATGATGCAATTCATGCATGAATAGGTTCTTTATAGTGAAAGTACAAGCTAATTCGCAACAATAACCCGATTTTTGTAATAATGTTAACGTAATTAACAGCGCCATTTTTTTAAAACACTAAAGGTGAAACTGTTTTACTGTCAATGTCATACCCTATTATTATTCGGGTCTGAAGTAGAATTAGTTCGATTGAATGATCGAAGCGTAGATCCCTTTGTGAGCGTCGTCAGCTGCCCGACAAACAGCTGAGAGTGGCTGCCCCGGACGGCGGACTCGTCAGACTCGGGGTCGGGGCGGACGCCATCTGCCCAAAAGGGGGACGCCGATCACAATAGGTGCGTCGGGGCTGGGGCCGGGGGTGCCGTCGCTGCCGCTTCTGCTGCTGCTTCAGCCCATTTGCAGCGGTAGCCACGCGCCGCTAAATAAAAGAATAATCATTCTTCTCAGCTGAATTATTGCAAATGCAAGCTGCACGCACGTGTGCGATATTGCTTTATGATAGCTGACTGACTGGTTGGGTCTAGCATGGATATAGTTAGGTTATACTATATAGCTTATGAATCGCATTCTCCGACCTCATCCAGCGAATATCATTTACTTGTTTTCTTTGTTGAGCTTTCGTACTCTGGACCAGTGTACCAATGCACTTCTAAATTCTACTTCTAGAATTGATTGCCCGTGTACTTTGTTGCTTGCCATCAATGTATGCTTGCCTGGATTGGATGGATAATACTTTCGAATGATCGAAGCTTGTGGCCGTTCGATTTTCTGCGCGCTTGCTTCTCCGAGAGAACCAATCGTGTAGTTTTCTCCGTTTAAGATTATAACCACATGCCGCGCAATTGAATTCGCCCCCACCAAGGATCGAGCACGAATCTGTGTTTGAACCGAATTGAATCCAAAATATGATCAACAGAACAATTCGTCAGCGCTTCTGTTCTCTGATTAATATTTGATGTTTACATTAAAAATCCCGTACCGTGACACTGGCAGCTTTATGTTTTTACTACATTATGAAACATGAGATAGAATTGATTAATATTGCAAGCGGTTTCCGCGCCGATGGTCCATGCGCCAATAATGATAACCTAATTCGATTTGAATCCCAGTAATTATCGTCCGCTTTTTAATTGTGTTCCGTTAAAGTCGGATCATCTCGACAAATCCATGCGGGTTTACATGGACTTTGAGTCTCAATGCGATGCCGTTGCTCTGGCCCACCCCCTCCCGCCGTTGGCCTGGAATATAAACATTCTATGATTTAACTATATACCTACTAAAAATAAACCGACTAAGTTTTGTATATAAATCCCCTACGAAGCGGCGATGACATATATAGCACATGGACTTGCGTCATTGTTTCGTTTTATCATAAAATATTCGTGGATCCATGCACGAGATTAAAAACAAAATATAATACATAAAACGTTCCCTTAGCGTCGAGGGCTTGTTTTGAACAAATTTCGCGAATGCATTTTTGGTTTAAAACAACAAATGGCTCATTCTTTTTTACATATTTAATCCTATCACGTATTATATATATATACACAGACTCTTTCACATTTCTCTAGCATTCGTACTCGCTATCATTTAATTGGGTCAGACAGGGTACTTTATTTTCCTCTGGAGATAAATCTGAATCTATCTGCTTTTAAATAAATACACGACGAATTAAATAATTTTTTGTGTTTTATGTTGGAAACACTGAGTGGTAAGTGTATCTCATTTCATAGAAAATTAACCTCATTTAATATGGAAATTGCAGACGCAATAAACTAAAAATCACCGCCACGCCATCGCGTCTTATATTCTAGAAACGTTAGTGCAGGTTTGTGCCATTGTCTGCTCTTCCTTACCCACCCTTACCTACCTCATACTTTGCCATGCTGCATGTAATTATTCCTATGCACCAAGGTAAACATTCTATCAATATCAATTTCAGGAAATAAATATGTTATGCATCGTTTCTCAGACACGCTGCAGGTAAATTATAAATGTGATTAGGTACATCTGTGGATGTCATATATAAAATAACGTTTTATTTTCAAGCGCACATACAAAGGAAAGCAGTATTTTCTTCGATTTTTAGCAACAAAAGAAGTACGGCAGACAACATAGAAATAGAATAAGAAATTTGTTTCGAAGCGCTTTATTATAAATAATGATGCCAGACGAAAGCAACACAACATTTGGCTAAAAGAGTGACGTCAGTTCAATGTATTTTATTTATCTCGTCGACACTTATTGCATAGAATTTATGCAGTTACTTCATTACGCAATAAATGTCATGCCGTCATTTTCTCGCCACCATATCGCGAAAATCGTCACGCTGGGGGGGATTTTCGATGAATGCCACATTTCGTGAAATGTGCTAACAAATTCCGTAACCCCAGGTTACTGATCTCCATTTTCGCTCAATTCGTTGTAATGAAAACATTTCATTCGCAGAGATGTTGGGCTTCAGCCAAGCTAATTTGTTAGCATTTTTTACCGTGGCGTGGCCTTTTTAACGATATCAATGAGACAGATGGTTTAATTAAAAAAAAGGAGCCCGCTGCAACAGTTTCCCGCGCGCCACATGAAACGGTTAGTGATTATAGGCAGGCCGCCGTTTCATTTTCATTATTACCTTTAGGCGTTTGGTTTTGCGGAAACTTCGTTGATAGCTTTGAACAATTACTACTCTATATTGTATGTAGTCTATATACGTTGCTCGTTGCTGCAGTGCTCACGAAAAACGGAAAAAGGTCGAAAGTTTTTAGAGTTCGTACATTTTACTCAGACAGCCACAGGATTTTGTTTTTAGTTCATGGTGCCGATTTTCTCTCGAAATAATTCCTGCATATCTAAAATGTCCACCTTATGGCAGACATAACTTGAGTAATAGGATGCCATAATTTTCTCTTCTAGAGAACAGCATAATACTACGTTTATAATGTAAATGTGTAGACATTAATATAAACATTTTCACGGTTTTACGATCAAAACGTTAACGGTAAACGCAATAACAAGCAGTGAATTCAAATACTGGCTACGTCTTGTCGAGTGTTTGGGGGGTCGAATCGAATGGGTCGAGCGACGAACACACCAGCGAGCGCAGGGGTATCGCTCGGTAGTGTACACTCTACACTCTACACTCTACACTCTACACTCTACACTGTAGGTACACCGATACAATATCTATTGTGTGCACGTAAATCGAAACGAATTCGTGGCTGACCTGAGACTACGCTAGTGGGTTTACTAGACGGGGGAAAACTTTCACGTAGATTGCCTTTTCTCCCCGACAGAACTACACCATGAATTTCCACTAATGCAGGCAAGTTTCTTCTTCATCGCTCGAGCGCCATTTCCAACCTGTTTGAATTGACTTGGTAAGTTCAAACATTTCCAGAGAAGGATAAAAGTTGAACAAAGTTAGACTATCATTACCATGCGCTTTTTATTTTGCGTATTATCAATTTAATTTCTCCCGTCTAGCTCTAAATACTACCATAGAATACTACCTCTCTTGACAGAAATCAGCGTAGTGACTATGCAATAACATGGTGAGCCGCCGCGCAAGAAACCTTGATCAGATCTATTTTTGTATACCTCTGCTGGCTGTATCGTCGAAGATAGCCTATATTCAACTTAAAATACTAAAATAGCTCCATTCGGAAGAACTTTTTTCAATATTAAATTCCTAATACTCGTCTATTCTGCCTACTTTCAGCACTAGTTCAAATAAAAAAAACTAGTTCAGCACTTTTTTCAAATGTACTTTCGCTTTTCTGTTATGGCTATCTAAAACCCCTTGTAGTCAGCCTTTACGGCGGCCCTTTTGGGCGATATAGCGCAAAATATTTAAATACGGCATCCAAATAGACCTAGTTTGTTCTTTTACCTCCAATTGTCTCGTTTAGTGTCATAGGCTATCGTCAACGGCAGAGCCAGCAGAGGTAAACGAAAAATTCGTCTGCACGTCACATGCCATAGCTGGCACTCACGAGCCTAGGGAAAGGTGGAGGCGCCATGCTTTTTCCTCCACCACGATAACACAGACAAAGGGTCGACAACAAAATCTAGCTTGCAGCGTTTCACACCCCAACGGTGCCCCCGGCTTCACACTGGCGCATTAATCAGGGGGACCATTTCCCAATCCTCACCGTCAAATGTTTGGGTGTCACATGACGTCACCCGAGTTTATGACGTGCCAGTCCCGGCTTAGACACCAAAAATATACATAAGAAAGGAGCATCGAACCGACGGGCGACGATGGCTTATGGCGTCGACATCGACAGATGTGCGTAACTCGGTAACTCTTACATTCGGATCCCCCGGGGGAAGCCGTTGAACAATAACGGGGTCGCGTGGCGTCGAGGGTGCTGAACGCAAATTAGAACTCCTGGTTAACTTGACCATGAAAAGACGGGATGAGGCGTCGCTTGCAACTAGCGAGGTTGGGTTTACTTTTATGAGTTTTACCATAACAGCTGGGACAGCTGTGTCGACGGCGACTTTACATGGGCATGCATGGCAAGTCGGGCTGGCCGATCATTCCAGATTAAACAACGATTACCAGATACCCATTGTTCCGTGGGGAGCTTGGTACGAGATGGCCTCCTCGAGCCGCGGGCGTCTATATTTTATATCAATAAAGTGACACCCAATTCAAACTCAAACACGGGACACGCTGTCGCTGGCACTTCCAAGTTCCAAGCGGAGTCCGGACAGAGGTTGGGGTAGGATGATCGCGTGGGAGTAGAGAGGCGACGGAGAGGCAATGCCAAACTGATATCGATTCGATTCTATGCATTACGAATAACACGCTTATCAGCACGATGCAATCCGTTATCTTTATCGTTCTTATGAATCGCCGATTTCCATTGGGCTTCGGTTCAGGGAAATGTTTGTGCGGAATGAAATTCATTCCACTGGACGAAAATAATAGTTTCGTTAAAACTTTCCCGATTTATTGGTTCATACGTTATCATCTATTTTCGTGGTAAAATCTATTCTGCCAATTCGTGGCACAACTTCGACGGAATTCACGTATTAATAATATTACATCTCGCGTGCGTTTGCGGAAATGAGAAATGACTCGTTCGGAGGCTTATATGCAAGGGCTGTGGAGAACATAATTTCATTATGACTCATCGTTTTCGTTGTTCATCACCATTCACCATAGAGTTCATCAAATCGATTTGATTCAACTCCTCCCCATTAATATAGCGATCGCGTGCTGCTATGAATTTTGCAATTCGTACATACGCGAAACCAAATTGTTGTGGGGGACTGACATTAATTTTCATGACACCACGATTGTAATTAATAAATGTGACTGCCGGATTGTGACCGGTGGCTGACTTTCAGTCCACTGCATGTCTAGTGATTTTATGCTATGATTTCGTGACACTAGAAGTGTGGATTTCAATGACGTAATAATTTACGATACGTCCATGTATATTCAGCATACAATTCATTTCCAGTGCCCTTTATATCCGACAGCAAACAGTTTTCAATTGGCCTAGAGCTGCGTGAAGATACGTACAACAATCACAATGGATTATTAATAGGTTAATTGACAATGTCGCGTGTGGTGTGATTCAAGTTCACCATCACAGCTCCCAACCCGGCGAAGTGTCATTAAATTGGAACGCGTCGCGGCGTCAGTGGAAACTTCCAGAGTCGCTCGACGCCGTCAGTGGCGTTCCTTGGGGACCCCCACCCACGATTGCGTGGGTGGGGGAAGGGGGGGGGGGGAGAGCGTCGCTCTGGGACCCCAAACATAGGTTTGTGCCCATTATTATTGACGCTTGAATTCTACGGTTAAAATTACTCAGTACAAGGCTCACTAGAAACTAAAAAATGCAAACAGAGATACACAGTTAGCATTGACGATACGGAAGCAGAGCCTTCTGCTGAAAAATAAATTGCGAACTTCAGAGTTCGGGTACCACACGCATAGATGCTGCATAGGTACAGAAAGTAAACTTTATTATAATGTCTGTACGTACAGTAGTAAGAGCGGCGTTACCGACAGATCAATCGCGGAAAATATTCTGAATAAACTCAAAGCTTAGCTAAAACCGACAGTGCTTTTGACGGGGGGCCCTATTAAAAAATCTTGCTTTGGCCACAAAAACACCACTGGACGCTGTGCAACTTGTGGATCGGATCTGCTGCATCCAGGCAGGAATCGCGCGCCCCGAGAAAGATTTTGCATCCACACCGATCCAGACCGAGGGTGGTGGAGTCGGCTCGCACCCCTAGCAAGATCAACAATGTGGCAGGCAGGCAGGCAGGCAGGCAGGCAGGCAGGCAGGCAGGCAGGCAGACTCACAGGCTGAGGCTCAGGCTGCAGGGGCACACGGCAGGCAGGCAGGCTGGCAACCCTCTTCTCACGTAGATCCTGCGAAGCGGCTGTGGCGGCTGCTGCTGCTGCTGCCTCCACCATGGCTGCATGCTGGTTGGTGCACAGATCAATATTATATTCCCCCTTTTGAGTGCTGCCAAAATGACCGAGAGGGAGTGCGCGTTAGTGTACGATGCAGCGGGCTACGGATGAAGGTATGCTAGCGTTCTCGTATTTACAACATCCAGGACACTTGGCGAATTCGAGAAAATGTGGGATATTTATAATAAGCTTTCCACCCTAGACTAGGGACCCTAGGCTTTCTTCTACAAATCCTGCATGACTCATTATGTACTGGAAACTGTTACGTAACACACAAAAAATGTTTTAATCGTTACTTGCTTTAATTGTGTATACATTGTCAAGTCTTCAAGGTTTATTCAAGAAATACTAGAGACCCTAGGCTAGGGTGGAAAGCTTATAAATAGCCTGCGCAATGCCGTTGGGAAAGAGATGAATGGATTACAAGTTTGGATCGGAAGCATTTTGTCTGAATGCTGGCGGTGAAATTGAAATCAAGACGGTTTTGAAGAATGGATGGAAAATGGATTTCGAATGAGATGGTCTCAAAAGAAGGAATTTAAATAAGGAAATTGAGTAGTATTAGATTTGCTTATCATCATCCTCGTGAACACTCATAGAAATTCGCGAGGTTCTTTAAAATGTGAATCTGGCTGGCTTTATACTACATTTTTGTCGTTTATTAATTCCGCTTCACTTCATCGATTCGGGAACGGAGTTTTATTGACGGCTCTCTCTAGATATTTCCTCGCCGCCCACGTTTTTGTTTCTATTTCACCCGGCGGATTGCCTCGTCTCGTTCATTTCCAATCCCATCCTTTATGAAATGCTATGCATTTAACCTTTTGAAAAACGAGTATGCATTTGAATTTTGAGGTAAGCACTCTGGTTTGTGAGCACATCATAATTTTTCAGGTGTTGAATAAATCGAGAGTAAGTGATCCGCCGATGCTATACGCAAATGCGGAATCCTTTGGGGCTTCTTGCTTCCTGCGGCTGGAGGGAAACTCCGTGTAGACTATTGCTTATTGGATGCCTTCCAAAGTGCCCGAATATTATTCCCGGGGGCTGGAATTTTATTGCACGTCACCACCAATCTTGACATAAACCACACTTTGCGGCAAATTTAATTTATTTGCGGCTTTGATTGGTTTCCCGGCTTAAGCTCTTTGAGCTCAAAGAAAAGTAATGCTGAAAATGAAAAAAATCAAGTTGAGGAGGTACTATGATTTGCGAGTTTGTCTCTCAAGTGCATATTGTTTTCTCGGGTAGAATCTACGATAGAACGAACAATTGCCCGCAAATTTAATTTTGATTTCGTTCGAACGGATCTCTGAGTAGCAAAAGAAAACATTTGTGTTTAATTTGGTTTATAACGACAGAGAGCTCCAGAGTTACACGGCCAACGTAATTCTATAAATAATTTACCCAAAGCATAGCAACTTGACGGAAATTCTCTATCCGTTTACTTTTCTTCTGGAGATTGTTTTTCTTCATTTCCACAGAGTTATTATTTATGTAAGGGAAAGCGGAAAATATAAGAGGACGACACACACTCGCAGAGAATTCAATTTTTGAGCTTTTTTCTTCCAAACTGTACAAAAATTGTTTGACATTTCCCTTGTTCCATCCTCTGCCCTCGCTTCACATCCCTTAACAATTTAGACGCTGATTAACGTTCAGAAGACGTAATACGCTTGGTGTAAATTAACTCACCTGTAGCTCTTCTTATGCTGACAGTAGGTACTCATTTAATTACGAAGCTGCCTTGCTGAGAGATTTTAATAATTCTTAGAAATGATTTGGCAAGAAGCAGGCAGCTGCAAGACGTTGAATCTGATTTGTATACCGCGCCAACGAATAGTGCGCGCTAGTATCGTCTGCAGACGCCGTCGCGACTCAGGTATAGCTTAGCAGGTAGCCTAGCCAACAGGCAAGCTGGTGCCTGTCGCATGGACCAAGAGCTCTGTCTCGCTAGTCGCTCGTACGGGCATTGGGGAACAAGTACTCGGCAGTGATAGTTGCGTGTGTGTTCGCGTGTTTATGTACAAAATTGGTGGCCAGTGGTTCTAAGTGTGCTCAGCCTGCGCGTTCGCTTCGGCTGTGAGGAATAATAACGCACATCGAGGTAATAACAGAACGTTTTTCTTAACGATAGCAGCGATAGCACGTGCCTCTGATGGTATGTTGCAACAATGGAATGCCTGGCGTGACGACCCACGTGTTGCCTTGATTATTGTTACTTGGTGAAGTGCAGATTTGCGTTCGTCGTCGGAAGGGCATATTATTTGAATCACAGCTTAACGGCTCGTGTTGGCAAAGGAATGTGTTGTATTCATTTGGAGTTGATGGTAGTTTTGTTATAATTTATAAATTAACGTGTACTCCAGACTTATTTGAGTACCTACGCTGTGGACACAGGTTTTCCCACGTCAAATCCAGTAACAAGTAGCAAGTGAGTACTTGCAGTTTAAATAATGCTTTCCAAGCTCTGCTGTCCCTGGAAAACCACCTTCATTCTGGAGTGACGAGACTAGTTATTTTTAGTTTTCTATTCAGCCTTTCTACATTTCTAGATCTTTCTCTTACGCTCCAGGCATCCGCCCTAAATTGTAGCCGTAATATACCGTGCATTCTCCACGGCGCCGGTAGGGTTGCTGACATGTGTATACTTACGAAAAACATTTGATAACTACTTTGTGCAGTTGCTGTTGTATTGTTTTAGTTTCGTTCAATCTGTATGAATTTTAAGTTGATTGCGATGAAGATAATTTTAGCTATAGATACCTACAGTAAACCTATCTTTATTCTTTCTTTTGTCGTCAATACTAAATACTACTATACATTTAGATAGTATTGTCGATTGCTTGCAGGGAAAGTACATTTTTATTTGATGAAAAAATTCTGATGTTTCTGTCAATATGCAAACAAATTATGAACTTGTAATTTTACATGAACTTATCTGCACTTTCACTATGGTCACGCAATATTATCCTCGGAAGGACGAGACCTTCCGTCGGGCAATCGGATCTTGAACAAATACCAAAATTAAAATCAAAGTGTATTCGATAATACTTCACGTAGCTTTTGGTTCGACTACCGAAAAGTAACGATAATAGCTTATCGGTTATCATCATAGGCTATCCTATCAATTAGCTAGGTATACCTAGCAAAGAGCTCAAATTTGCATAACCGTGACACGATAGATTTATGTCTGCTATTTTAAACTAGGTAGACTGGCTGCAATTAACTTCTGTCAGCCATCTGTAGCGGGTAGCCACATTCGAGTCTATAATTTTAAGAAGATAACTTTCATTTTCTTTCCCGTCGGAATTTCATTCCACAACCGCGGGCGAGGCAAAATTGAATAACACCGTCTTTCGTAATCCGTGCTTATAGCGAGTCTGCAGAGTGATTTTGAGCGACGCATCATTGAATATTATTCCGATCTCATAATCCAGGCCATAATCTAGCGGGAATAGTATTGTAATTTGTAGCATTTATTTACCTAGCCAATTGCTAGTGTGTAATACGTTCCTAGTCGGTCTGTGTACGTGGGAATCCATACGCATACACAGGAATGCGGGATTTATCATGAGTTATTTTTAAACCCATCGAAACCAGATTAATAAGTAAATAGCTCTACGTATCAACAGAGCTTTTAGTTTCATCATGCCATTATACTTGGTAAATGGCACCCAGCTGATTAATTACATTTTTGGACTAAATATCGCGACAACGACGACAAAGAATGACTGCAAAAAAACGGCTTCCCGTCAACTGCGCCTGTTTTTAGGGACTTAATTGACTGTTCTAGCTCGACTGGCAAGGCAAGTTCTTGGCAAGTGCTCTCATTAGGGCAATGAACACAAGAGGATATAATAAAAGACAAAGAGGAGTTGAAGAGTGAAGGTCATGGCCAAGGGCTTCCGATCGATTTGAAAGCGAGAGTACCACTTCGTGGTAAAGAGAGTGGGTGGACGTCTCTTACGAAAGGAATTTCTTGGCTGCCATCGTCGATTTGAACGCATTCGTACACGTTCACTTTCTCGGGGGGTGGGGTGGGGGTGGAAGGGGAGCACGTTAATTTAAGACGTACATATGCTATCGCCACTGAAACATAACACAGTAGGTAAACACTGCGTCTTCTTCACCTGATTAAAATTAAGGCTTCATTAGATTTGACATTTCACGGTAGTAAACTGGTATTTTAAGCCGTAATGAGTCTGTTAGGTAGCTAGCTATGTGCATTGTGAGCCGCAGAACTGGTTGGTATTTAGAATGGGCGGTTCACATGAGTTTGAGTGGGTGGATAGTCGGACAAGATAATTCTTCTTCATATTCATCAGACGTTTGGGATGCGTCATGGTATGTGACCACGTGATACGTCGGGCATTGTATGTGTTGATTGTTGTGCTCCGGGCGATGTCTTATATTCTTTCTCAAGGTTAGATTCATAGACTGCCATGTTTAGACCAGTCGGCTTACAAAGGAAACCATTCAGTAAACCAAAATACGACATTTTTTGTGGTGTGGTAGTGGTGGTTCCAGCTTTAGATAGAACAAGGAGCGCCCAATTCGCCGACAAGTGAAGGCGTTTAGCAACATGAAAACGCCGTTCGCTAGCGAGGATGGTGGGGCAATTAGCACGGAAGAAGACCAAATTACTGGTTCGTTTCGTGTCTGAACTCGGCCTCACTTTTCTGTTTCCAGCGTTCTGTACAAAAGAGGTCCTCGTGTGTTCTGCACTTGCTTGTCGAATGTCGAGTGATCGCTGCTACTTTGGGGGTCGCTAACGGTAAGAAGGGTAACCCAGTTTGAAATCGACAAAAACATTCCTTTCGAAAAATATCCTTTCTTGCGATGGAAACGGAAACCCTTCTGATCGATACCTGAGTTCAGGCGAGGCAAGTAGCATTCCGTGTGATAGATACACAGCATTTATTTTACTTTGTCACCCTACAACCTAGGGTCGCTACACTTTCTCGCAAAAACTTTGAATACGACGCTTCAAAATGATGAAAGTATGAATTAGTTTAGGGCTGCTGACATGGTAATGTGACATAGACTGTACATGAGCCCAACATTGACCGGACTCCACCAACTCTAACTTGGCTCTAAAAGCCAGATCTACAATGTCAAAATTCAAAATACACAATCTGAATCTTCATTGCAACAGCCACTCAGATTCGACTGTTTCCAATTTAACCACCACGTAACATCCTAACCGGGCATTTTATCCACACTTGCAGTGGCGGAGCTTGGTATTTCAGAGCCCCACTGCTACACATATTAATGGGCCACAGCTTCCGCGAGTAGGGTGGGGGGCAAAGACGTCCACATTTTTGCGAATGTTTTGATCATTGAAAACTAATAAATTCGCTCAGACTTTAACTGTAAATATCCGCGAAAACTAATCCCGCTAAATTCTAATCCGCTTAACATATGGGACAGTTTTAGCGGATTTATTTGCTAAGGTTAGGAGATAAACATGAGCCGAAAAAGAATTTCTAGCAGCGCGTTGTTAACTTTTGGGAAATACATGTCGTTTCCACTTCCCACCGAGGAGCAAATGATTCATCCTTTGTAACGGCTGGCAGCCATATTCTTCTGGCGAATCTGCGATGCTTTCATGTAATTTGGAGGGGTAATTGGTCGCGGTGCTCAGTGGCCAGTGCCGACTGATCCTGGGTCCCCGAAAAGCCAAAAGCCTCAAAGGCCAGTCTGCCCCGGCGGTAGCTGCGCCACTGGCAAAGGTATGAGCATAGAATAAACAAGGCGTGGTATGAGCAGGTCGAGTGCTAATTCGGCCCTCATTGCCAACAATCGCAATTTGAGTATCCCTCTGCCTCGCGAGTCGATGCCGTTCTAATCACGACCTCCAAGAGACAATTAAACAAAGGTATCCATTAATGTTTGTGTGAGGTCCCACTTCCACTCCCGAAAGCAAACAATGCAGATTTATAGAAAACGATACACTGGCACAACCGTTTTCCCTACCCACCTGCCTATTTGATCACATTCGCCCGATGATATCAATGCATTTCTTTGTGTGTTGTGAAATCCAGCAAGTGATATCTGTAAATGTGAGATTGTGATTGCACCGCTTTTTTTGGGGGAATGAAAGTGTTCGCACTGCTCGCGGCGTAGGTCGATCTTCCGGGGGCGTCGAAACGTTCCTCAACACTCCAAGTCTATTTCTTTCTTCGCTTCTTTACGTAATGTCGAGTATGGAATTAACACGTGTATTTCGATGGCGTGCTATTATGCTATGCATATTCCGGCTGCAGGTACCATCATGTCGGTGACAATATCAGGTTCAGCCGGGGACATGGCAATGAGAATGAGACTCGAAGTACAAGGTGAAACGATATCACTGTTGAATTTGCAGAAACAACACTGTCCACCTAAAGTTCGAAAATGAAATTAGATAAAGAAGTAATTCGTGTTACGCATTGTTGCGGCTAGTTTGTTGTCCCTAAATGTGTTCGGCCGTAACTCGGACTGTTAGTGTATTGAATGTGTTAATTATCTCAAGCGTATAATGTCTCGTCGCCAAGGCCTTTATGTGGGCATTGTTATCTGGAAAAGTTATCGAGTGACAATGACACATTTCGTTTATTTATTCCGGTAAAACAACTAATTCGTGCACCACACACACACACACACTCGCACACCGCTTATTGTTGAGATGGCGAAACCAATTCCTGATTTCATTTCCGATTTCAATCGCGTAATAATAAAATTCCTTCCTTGACTGTCTCAAATCCCAAATTTTATCTCACAAGGTAGCAGGTATTTATTTTATGTTGGTACCTACAGTCCTACTCCTATCCTAATGGTTTAAGAACGGTATTGGAAATGGATAAGAAGAGTGAGGACCTATAAATCGGATAAAATCCAATCATTTTCTTTTCGTTCGCCGCTAGTCCCAACTAACGCTTGCAATGTTCTTTGAGAGAGCTGTACATTCTTGTGCAAGATGCTTTCTTTGTGTGGAGCTGGGGACGAGACGGGCATGAAAGGAAGTGAGTGAACCGTCGTGGTGCTTCGTTGAGGCAGTCGGCCTGGTGCTCCAGTCTCCAGCGCGGCGTCTCGATTCTCGAGCGAGCCAGTCTTTCCTCTCCACCTCTCCATCTTCAGCTTCAGCCACAAGACGCCAGTGGCCTTGGGTCTAGGGATGCTGTCCCGCCCGTCGCCTACGCTCTAATATTATTCAGCTCGTAGATCAAGAAGAAGATTCGAGATTTGAGATCCCTGGCTGTAGGAGCTGCATAGTACACGCACATGGTAATAAGCTCTCCTCACTAGGAGTAGTGGTGCAAACTGTTCAAAAGAACTTTATGAATTGGTCCAGGGAGATGTAATATTACTGATGGTATTAATTGTGTTAAACGACGATATCTCTCGTATTTTGTGTGATCATTTATTCATACACTTGTATTTAAAACGATTAAAACGATTGAAACGTATTAATGAGCGTGGGAAAAAAATGCACAGTTTGGAACCTAACATGTTCAGCATATTTCCAGCAGTGCAATTTGGCTAAAGCAGGCTTCAAATATGGCCGTTTAGGCCTTGGAAACCTACAAGACTGTAAGTTTTTGTAAAAACTTTTCCGTGCCAGCAGGCACACAATGATGCACTGAACATGTTGAGGCTATTTTCCCACGTATTTTTATTTTAATAAATATGTTAGAATAATTTAAATACACTAATTGAGGAAGTTTGGGTCTAATCCAAGCTGTAGTATACTGTAGCTAGAAAACACCCTGTAGGTACTATCTATACGGAGAGAGTTCATCCCACGTTACACCCCTTAAATGGCTGACTTGGTCTCCATGGTTCCCGTGTTAATCGACACTAGCGCACGCAGCGGAGAAAATGTTCTGAAAAAGAACACAGTATAGTTTAACATGGATTTGGGCGAAAGCACGATTGAAGATGGATCCCAGATTTAGAGTGGGAAGGGTTGCCATTTTTTCGAGTGATCATAATAGAGAGAGCGAATATATGCAGAATGCATGCTTTTAAATGAGGTGTGTTAACACGCTCTGTATCAGGTGTATGTACAAATATTCGACACACAAATTCATCCTAATACATGCATTTATTTGGCCGCTATGGAGACACGTATCCTGCGAATACTTGAAACGTAGAACGCGAACGTTTTTCTTTTTTTTTGCAAGTCTCGACTCGCAAGTTGGCCATGAGCGTCGTTGATCGATGGGCACAGCGCACCGCCCCGACCGCGACAGTCTTTTTTGTCTCTTTAATGCAAGGAATGACGCAGTGAAGGTCAATGACAGCCGCGAGATGGGCGCCGCGACGCCTCCATCAACCGGATATTGACTTTCACAGAAGCGTCGTCAATTAACGCGCCATACGTGTCGACTCTTCCCAGAATTCCGCCACCGAAATTTGCCATCTCGGTTCGCCAAACAAGCTGAACGCTTATAACAGGGGTCGGCTTTCGGTGATATAGTTTCGACGGCGGGCGAAATGAAATTTCAATTGGCCGGGTGCGTGACGCGTAGGTTTTTCGGGGCCCTGGCGTAACGGACTTCGGGGCCCCTGCCCACACAACCCGGTAGTGGCGCGTGTGTGTTTTCACACTGTCGGTAGTGCCGAATGGCACACTATTTGGGAGGTTTGCGGGCAGGCCCCGCACCAAAAAAAAATTACTTGAGTAAATTTAGGCGTTTGGGATAAAATTGGGGCCGAAGAAAGTCGAGGTCCGAAAATCGAAAAAAAACTCGATGTTGAAAGTGTGTGATGAACTTTCAGAGCCGTGGTTTGTTGATCGTCATGATGGCGTTGAGCGCTCTGTTTAGGAAGAGCCTTTCAAGTCTTTCACAACAAAGAGCTCGCCGTAAATCACCAAACGACATTAAAATTAAAATTTTAAGACTCATGTCTTCTGACTAATTTCAGCACTAGTAAAAAAAAAAAAAAAATTCAAAGTTTAAATTTTAAATTTAAAACATTAAAATTTTTCGAATTCTATTTCAACCCCACGAAAATTCTGCCGATAAACATTGCACGGGGTCAGAGGTTGGATGGGTCACCATTCATCCCAAATCCCAAATCCCAATTCTGTTCGGGAGAGAGGCTGGAAGGTTTAGAGATGGTATACAGGAGCTTCACTCCCCTTGATATCAACCTCTCGACAGTACGGATTAGTATAGGATTCCTGCTGCTCTAGTTGTACCGTCCTTCGGAAGGGACGTTAAGCGGTGGTCCCCTTGGTCCTATTCGACAGGAGTAGCTTACATGCCGGCATCGGGTTCTCCCTCTCCCCTGTGCGGTTCATCATTACCCTCATCAGCACCCTATCACACACCGACTCGAAATGACCAATGCCAAAGGGCGAAGAGCCGAGTACGTCGTTTAACACCAAATAATCAAAACTTAATTTTGCCAAGAATGTTCGCGGGCCGTTTGAAATGATCTCGCGGGCCAGAGTTGGCCTGCGGGTCGCCCAGAAAGGTAACTGGTTTCCCGTTCGCACGCCGCGCCGGGACGCTCTTTTCACGTCAGCGTCGTGGTCGCGGCGTCGGCGAAATGTACCCGAACAACGTCGGCCACGTGACCGTGGACCGACGCCCGGCGGTTATCAATGACAGTGACACTTGGAGAGGCGTGCGGATTGAACGGCGGCGAGGATATGACGTTATCGGGTATCGGATATCGGACTGATAGACGATTATCACTGGCGGGTGCTTTCCGACTTTAAAATCGCCCACGTTGACTTGGACTCTGTCAGCCGCGCCGAAAGGCCAGTAGCGCTCACGCTGACAGCCTGGAAGGCATTGTTTTACAAAGACATGCATCTCTGGGCGTGCAATTATGAACATGACGTATTTAACAGCAACTGCTCGAGGTGAAAACAAGTTAATTAGTGCAAATTATGTAGCGCGATTTCAGTATTCCAAAACAACATCTTTCGTGAGCCACTTGATTACCTATTGAGCGACTTCATTAGCCGCCTTGCGCGCCGCCGTTCGCTGTATTTGTGTGAGTGTGTAGTGTGTTTGTGTTTGCGTGTGCGCCAGTGGGTGAATTGTTGGTCGACTATGACGTAGTTCGGATTTTAGTTGAAGTGGCTTCAACTTTCGATCATTCAGACCAGACGGGTCTCAACTCTCAACGAACATCAATTATCTTTCGAGAAGCCGCGGCAAACGCATTTATACTCTACAACTATAATACCTCTAATTATATGTAATTATATTATGCCGGTTTCAAATTTGGATAGATCGGGAATGTTATTCAACAAACCGATTGTTTTCCAACAAAAGAACACGACCAACTGACTTGTCAAGCGACGCACGAAGCCGTGGAAGTCGTCATGTAATCCTCGAACACATCCGAGTAGGTTTGTTCTAAACTAAACTTCTAGGTGTACCCAACCCAAGTAATAGCGCGTTGCGCGCACCAGCTATCAGCTGCAACCTCCTATCAGGACAGGTGGCTAGCGGCAAGGCTGTAAGGACCGTGCCAATCCGCCATCCTGGACTCGGTCATGCCTCCTAGGCTAGCCGTGGTCGTGGTCGTCGTCGTCGTCGTCGTCGTCGTCGGAGGTGGGCAGGTGGCGGAAGGTGGTGGCCCTCGGCCCGGGTCCTCTACAACTTCACCTCGTCCATCGATAGCCCGTGCCAACTGCCATGAGCCGACCAGCAAGACACCTTCGCTGGTCAGGAATGTGCTAGATAATTCCCTCACGTTTATTGTATACCTGGTTACCTGCAGTTTAGTTCTGATGAGCCAAGGCTTTGAGTTTTATATACCCATGACAATGGATATCTCACCCAAAGCCGTAGCTAGCGCAGGATTCACCGAAGCGCTCGCGCACGGCTCGGCCGCGATGCGATGCAAATGGACTAGCTATGTTCGTACTATCTTCTCAAATTGGTGGTTGGAACGGAAAAGCTTGTTTTTGGTCTCATTACGGACAGACACGTATACCACCTTGTGATTTCTATGCCGAGCTTCTCTATTGTCTTCCTGCGTGGCTTTCATGCTATATGGACTTTGAGTTGGATGTGTATACAAAGTTTATTATATCTTATACACCAGCGGTGGTTGTAAGTTGTAAAGTGCGCGACGGTGGTTCGATCTCCAGCCAGTGTGTCGGTCTGTGTATTTAGCTCGGCTGGCCGTTAATCAGGTCACATCCGAGATGGACGTGGCAGCGGACGAACGTCCCTAAGCAATTTCCGTGCTCCCTTAGTTATACCAGACGCGGGTGGAAGCTGAGTTAGTTGGTAATTGGTGATCTCGGCCAGGCGCAAGCAGCGCCTTGGTCGGTCGGCCTCCATCTTTGAGGTGGCCTCTCGAAGGTAAAAATAAAACCGATTCGATATTGAATTCGTGATTCGTGAATACAAGCCCACATGGGATGGCCTTGTGTATCATTATTCATCTTAAAACAGTATACCTGTACCTTATATACTACACTGTGGTCAGTCTATACAGATGCAAGTTTTTATATATACATTTTGATTCACTAGCCGCCAAAAAAACAGCAAGGTTGTTTTCTCGGGAGATGAATGAGCTCGGGGAAAAGCGCCGAGCATCTTTTCTGGGAAACGTTTGCTTTCCATGTGTTTCGTTGATAACATGTAATTGGTTCCTAACTAAAAGACGGGTGCTCGTTTGGCCGTGCGATAGTTTTCCTTCAAGTAATTTTCTTTGTGGCACAAAGTAGATGTGCGAGTAAAAGGCGTTCACATCAGAAACCTTTCAGATCAATGTACGGTCACAATGTTTACGTTTCGGAATTGGACTGCTTATTTTTCTAACCATCCTGTGTCAATAAACAAATTTGGCCACGCTAGCAAACGAGTATAATTAGCAGTCACGTGTGGTGGCGGCGTGGCGAGGTAGATGCAGTCGCAGATCGCCGTGTTTTGATACGGGTCAACGGATGACCTTGTACTCGTAATAATATTCACCATTCAGCCTTGAGTACGTTCGGTCTTTGTTTGCACAATGTATTGTTTCGGGTATGGGGAGAGTCCAGCCTCGAAATTTTGCGTTATCGCCGCGGATTGATAAACGAGATAAGATGTTGCTTCACGCTTTGTAAAGCCTCTCTGAGGTGTTAAAATTTCAGAAAAACGTGCCAACTGTAGTGTTATCGTGGGACAAGCGATAATCACGTCTACGATGGCGTAATTTGTTCGAAAAAATTTGCGCTATTTTGCTACTGACGGCGAAAAATGGCTTGAAACGGTATGAAGAAAGTTGTAATTAAAAGAGCTTGTAAGTTTTGTAAGCAGGCGCTTTCTACCCTTGAAGACGTAGACAGCGCAGTAGACAGTTTTGTAAGCAGAGCCTTTTTAGTTTTTACTCCTGTAGAAGACAGCATGGTTAACGAAACGTCGGTAAAGTTTTAGCGACTTTACCCATATGTTATGAACACATTTTTGAAATGTGTACACATTTTTTTGAAAACTAGTGCTAAGTTTAGGAAAAAGACGTAGGTCTAAAATATTATATGGCTTTTAAGTACATATTCATTACTTGAAGGGGCGAGTGCGGCGTTAAACACTTCTTCATTTTGAACTGTACACGCGGGATGTTTCGTTAGTCTGGAAACATGCTCGCCTCATTTTGTTTATGTTTATAATTCATTTTTTTAAACTAACAACTGGTTAACACTAACAGTCCAATTGAAGGATAGGATCCTGTAAGTCGTAACAACACAAAGAAAATGGATTGGATTCGAAAAGAAGGGAGCTGTATTTCGGTGGGGGGCGCGAAGAGCCGACGCCATCGCGGTTCCATCTTGGATTTCGAGACGGCCTCGCGATGAGAGCGAGCGAGTGCGACCCTACCCTACCGTAACAGTACAAACAAACCCCAGCTGAGTCGTGTAGAAGTTTTTCTGTGTTGCCACCCACAGACAAAAACCCTATGATCATCACATTTTTTAAACATTTTTTTGTGTGTATATATCCATGGCCGCAACGCACCGCACCTATTCATGAGAATTGAACTTGCTTTCCTTGGTGAGAAACATTCCGAGCGGATAGTCATGCCATCCCTATAAAGCTTGCTTTATAAACAGCCCGTGAAGTTATCCCTTGCGCCTGATTCTTGGGCGCAGGATACGATTCGTGCTCTTGCATCCAGGACTTTACTTATACCGCGTTTTTTTTTTAAATACCATCATCAATTCCGAACTTTTCTTCGCTTTTCAACTATCAACTGCAAAGTAAACTCATGCATAGCATATCTTGTCGCCCAGCTTTTCCACGAGTTTCGCGATCTCTTATTAAATATTGAAAGTTGAAGAGCATTCACGTCGCGCGTCCTGCCCGCAGCCATATTTCGTGATTTGATTTTTCTGTTTGTCTTGAATCATCCCTCCAGGCTTCCGGGCGTCTGATTAAGATTAGCTTGCTCCTCAAAGAGATTATTTTACCATCTAGTCGTGTTTTCATGTTTAGTTTCGAGAAGGATTATCCGATGCTCACAGCGAGTCATTTCGGAGTGAACATTAATAACATCCCCGCGTAGAAGCCGATCGCCTGTAAATGGCGGTCCAATTGATCTCGACCAAGACCGAGAGATGAGAGCCCCTCGAGATATTGGTCCAAGGAGGTCTCGGATGCTGCTCGGGAAGGTCAATGCAGCAATCGATCGATACTTTACCATCCAACGTGTTTCGACCTGGCCCTGGGTGTTTACTGTTTAGGGGAGTGGGAGATAGAGACTTGTGCACAACACAGTATAGGCGGCATGGACGGCAGAAAGGAATTCTCTTGCGTTTCAGACAAGATTATCCTCTCGGTATTTTCTACAAGTAGGAAAATAAGAGTAAGGTAGCATGGAAGTGGCGCATGCGTTTGGGTGCACTGTGTCCTTCCACCCTCTGTTGTTAGGGGTTGGATAAGGGCTGAGGGCTGAGGGCTGACACCGACGAAGGGAAGCTTTAGCGTGACGTGCTGGGTAGGGCTGATTCGAGACCAGAGACCAACGGCACCGGCAGTGCAGCGAGAAATGTTCTAGCTCGGTTTGCTAATAATGTCTGTTGTGGAGCTGAAGTGAACTGCTTGCTCTAGGAGAGAGAAAAGACTGGATTTTTGTTGCTGATTTCATCCATACTGTACGCGTCATATCACCTTCTCGACCAGGTAAATCTCTTTGTTCTTTTACTCGTGTGATTCGTCTGTTTTCGTTTAGTGTCTATAGCTTAACCGAGGTGCAATGTTGTACCATTGTCCCGGCTTCCTAATCGATAAGAATGCGAGTCGCACTATTTGAGTGCCAAACAAACTACCATCTTAAACGTGCTTCTATCTAGTCACTAATTAGAATCACCCTCAAATCACAGAGACAGATTCTCCGTATTATTACTTGACCTTTGTCAACCGGCAACGACGGCTGTCACTATTCTTGAGTAGCGAGCGCACATGGGAAAGTTATTTCCCTTCGCCTTTCATCTGCACTTCTAGCGCTCTATTTTTCTTTCCTTCACTTTGTGCTTAGGTATTTACGCTTGCTTGTGATAAACTTTAGTCGTATTTGGTCCGTATAATTCCCAAGATCCTCATTTAGGTTGGGTCGTCATTTTTACAGTCCGTTTACTTCAATCATACTTTTTATTTATGATCGTCTCGCGAGGGGTGATTTATTGGTAGCCTCTTCTTGACTGCCAATACACGTTCCCATATGTTGCACTAATATAGAATACCTGTAGAAGGTCCATATTTTATCTATTTCGCTCGCGTTGAATATTTTCGTATCACTGGCGAAATTTCTGTTGCACTCATTATTTTCTGATTTGTAACAATGAACACCTCTGTGTGACATCGGCATGATTTCAATGACTACTACAGGCTCTTTTTTTATAAGCTTTCCACCCTAGTCTCGAGCCCCTCAGGCTTTCTTGCACAATCTTAGGAGATTCGCACTATAGACATACGAAGGCTACGACTTTGTATCTAGATATTTCTTGTGCAATCAAGTAATAGCGTGAATCATTTCGAAATTTTTGACGTGCAATTGAGTAAATGTTGGTAGAAATATTTTCGAGGGACCTAAGCTAAGATGGAAAGCTTGTATGAAATGGCCCATGGCTTGGTCAGCGCGTTGTGCGTGCTGTGTGTAAAACAAGCTGGCCGAGGAAGGGCCAAAGGTTTTCCCCATTCAGGTTTTGGCCCTGGTCGCCCTGTGAATACTTGTCCTCTTGGTTTTGTGTGTACCTATCTGGTATCATCATGGCTATTGGCTGCAATACACTCAACTCACCTCCTCAGAGTTGCTAAGCCACGGTTAAACGTGTCTGGGTAAATGCATTTTTTATGGCTGCCCAATTGCCATTGTTCTCAGTTTGCTGCGTCCCCATATTTTCCCCCTACCTCCCGAGCCCGCTGTTTCATTTGCATTTCTATCGATTGTTTGGTGTTCGCCAAAGTTCTGGTCAAACTCTGAAGTATAGCAATCGTATTTCAAAATTGACATGAAGTTTTTTTATGGTTTCATGTTGTGCTAGCAATCCTTCTACTAATCACCGTCTGTTTTGCAATTCTAAAGTACATTCAATTACACGGTATACATCATCTTGCCTGCTAAATGAAAGTTCGGAATCATTCTGTAATCCAAATAAAGCCTTACAGATAAAGTCCTTTTTTCTTATGCGTGCTTAGACAAGAGACGAAACAATAGTTTGCGAATAGCATCTAAATATAATATTGAATAGCGATTGAAGAGGTTTCGTTAATGAGTCACACAGGCTTTGCAGAATCAATTCGTTGATGGCAAATGCGCGACATTTCGCGGAACCGTGAACCTAATTAAAATTTAATTGAGATCTTTTACCAGCCAGAATGGCGAGGGCCAATTGCGATGGCGTAGCCTGTGTCACGTGATTCCGATTCCGCACTTCGATTTTCCCAATTATTTCTCAGAGTGCCTTGAAACGTCGTTTTGTCGAACCAACGGTTATATATAGCGAAAGGTGTAGTCGGTGAGCGTGATTTATTTAATTGGCCGAAGGGGGAGAATTATTTCGCGAACTATACGCGAACGATTCCGTCATGTCGATACGACTGATTTCCAACATGAATATGTCTTCTGGTGCAATAGGCGCCGCGTTTCAAAGCTCGGCTCTCTGCTCTCTGATGCGGTAAGGTGAAAGGGCTGTCGCTTACAAATTGCACCACATTCTGACCTCTCGGCCAGTGAGGTGACGACCAAGTTTATAGGGGTTGGGATGGGACAGCGGGTCATCGCCGATGGAAATTGTTCGTCTGAGAAATTTCGCACAGTTTGTTAGACAATCTGTTCGATCACATTTGGGCGTCGTACGCAGCTTCGCATGAGTCGGCAACGTTCGGCTGGGTGTATTCCGTGTGTCACTCCGAAGAGTCATGATTCAAACAAGTTCTCTTTTTTTTGGATTGCTCGAAAATAAGTCTAATGCATTTATGAAATATAATAAAAAGCTCGGAGAGCTCCAACTAGGCGACATATGAAACAGGGGCGGCTTGAATTGGACCTCATCCCTGAACCGAGTCGAATAGGAAAGCAGGGAAGAGAGAGTGAGAGAGAGAGAAGCAGAGAGAGAGAGAGAGAGAGCGAGAGAGAGAGAGAGAGAGAGAGAGAGAGAGAGAGAGAGAGAGAGAGAGAGAGAGA
>QKMV01000113.1:0-31571 GCA_003287335.1 Lednia tumana
GGGGGGGGGGGGGGGGGATGGGGGGGGGGGGGGGGGGGGGGGGGGGGGGTGGAGATGGGGGTGGTAGTACGAACCAACAAGAACTTAGTTTCGTAACTCGATTACGATGGTATTGAAACCGTGAATAGAAGCTAAGATGAGACGTATTTCATTTACAGCAGCTTCTAGAAGAGTTACGGGGCGGGTGGCAAGAGACGGAAAACAGGGCTGGGGGTGGGCGGCCGTGGGTTGAATGGGGATGGGGAGAGGCGTTGGAAAGGCGTGACGTCGGTTTACAAAGACAGAACTAAGAAGGTGGGCTGGCATGGGAAGGGGGAGAGTACGGAACATAATAATGCCAGATATTACATGCCCCCCACTCTCCGCACACCTCGTCCGGGTACCCACACCCCGAAAAACATCACGGGGGAGAGATTACCAAGTTTTCCTCTCGAGAATCTTCTTCGCTTGAGAACCAACACCCCCGCCCCCTGCCAATTCGTTTCCCCGCTATGCCAATCCAGCGCTGGTGTTGGTGTCTACCACTCGATGCAGAAGACTTCACACTCGCTAGCGACACGTTCGCCTAGCGCACTGCAAGTTTTCTAGCACCGAGCACGAACTTTTGTCGGCACCCTCGGCTCGTCGACTCTGCCGTCGGATTACCCTGCAGCGTCGGGCCCTGCCTGCGGCAGAGTCAATGATAAAGCACGCGGATTACGCAACTTTCACGTTTAGGACAAGAACGTCGTCGTCGTCGTCGCCGTCGTCGCCGTCGTCGTCGTCGTCGCCGCCGCGGGGACGGGTCGGAAGGAAACTCTAACGAAGGTATACAAAGTAGGCTGCAACAAACAGGGGGGAGTTCGGGGGGGGGGGGCTGAGACGGACATGTTTCCCGTAAGTAAGTCGGAATTGATTTCATTAGTGGGAGGACATGGAGTAGGTTGAGGTAGTATTGATGGGTCCACTCTGACTTCCCCGGAGGCCTATTCGTCAATTGGAGTTCGCGACCCGACCGCCTTCTACTCCGCCTTTCGAATTTCAAACATGGATCTATATGTCTACCGGCAAAAACCGTGGCTATGCGGATTGTGGACAGCGTTTGCCTCAAACCATTCTAATCTCCCGTTTTGCCGCTCTGCTCCAAGGGGATTTCCAACGTGAGGGTACAGTGTTGTTACCGTGAGGTTACCAAGGCCTAAACGGCCGTATTTGAAGCTTGCTATAGCAAAAATGCACTACTGGAAACACGCTTATTATATTTGGTTCTAAATCTATGCTGATATTTTGATTTCCCGCTCATCAATACGTGTTAAATACGAGTGTTTGAATTATTGATCACAAAAACCACGAGAAAATAGTTGTTTTGTTATGAAGAAATAGATACATAGAGATATAGAAATGGTATAAAAATATAGTTATAGAAATATAGTCATAGAGAAATATAGTTGTAAAACGCCGTTACTATCGCCAGTAGTGTTATATCTGCCTGAACCAATTCAGTGAGTTTTTTTTTACGGTTGGTGCCATTAATTCTAATGCAGTAAGCTAATAAAACTTTTAGTGTACCTACCGTTTGCTTCACCGGCACCTCCACCAATAACAAGGGGACTCGCCATCCACTAAGTGCACGGCACCTCCACGAAATCATCGACACTTTTAGTATTCGGCTGGATATTCGACTCGGACGAAATGTTCGGAGGAAGCTTCAACAATATCCGTTTTTCTGGAGTGGTCATAAAACATGACCTGGTTCGACTAAATCAGCTTTTTTACGCTTGTAGCGGTGGAGTAGCATGAAACGCGAAATAGTCCGAGAGAAGTGTGCCGTGCTTTTTAATTCACCCTTATCGCAATGTACACAGAGAGTTAATTTGTTTTTGTTAAGCTTCGGAAGCTTAATGAAGTAATACTAAATGTAGATTTGTTAACTATTTTCTCCGCTCCATTATGAGTAGTTTCTCATGTCGTTCCACGCTATAGTGTTTATAAACACAACGGCGACAATCTGATAGTATTATTACTTAGATCTCTTCTCCACGTCAACGGTACAATCAATGCAAAGCTGATTGTGTAGACAACATGGCTATTTTAGCTAAAGCTCTCGGATTATAATAAGAACAGTGAGAGTGTAAAGGGACGGCTACCAATTTCCCGCTCCGGTAATTTCTATTCCGCGCTTCCCGAGGAAAAGCTGGCAGTGAGCGGCGGGCTGCAGAGATCAGGGCGCTCCAAAACAAATGGGATATGATTCGACAGTCGAGATGAAATATATGGGACCCAAAAATGAAAGGTTTAAGAATAGAGAGTAATTTTTCGTGTGTCTACTTCTTAATAAATTCTGTGAAATTGCGCTGGCGTGCATAAAAAATGAAAGTTTAAGCTAGCAAATCAGTTAATAAAAGCAGATTTTAATTTAAAACTCGCGTGATTTCCTAAAACGACACGAAAAAAGTCTAATAATTGATTGTCCAACGGCTGAATGTACAAAAACTGAACGGTAGTTCATTCTTTTTTTTGCGCATGTCTGCTTGCATGCCAGTTGCATTTGAATTGTAAAACATTAACGTTTTTCTCCTAAAAATAAACACGTGCATCGAAAAGCCACTTTGTATATAAAAGAGACCAGTGAGTGGCGTGTAAGATACTAACACATGCACGGCACTACCCAAATGTCGAGCGCTGTGCAAGGCTTTGTTCCGGTGACATCAAATTAACACCGAGCAGAACCACTCGGCTAGCGCGTCGCGACGCCCGTTGTCCTCGCTCTAGTTCGTCTCGTGCGTAGGCGTCTCGGCACGACGATCTCTTGTTCGCCGATTTAAGGAGTCGGGACCACGCAATAAAAGTTTCAAGTTTTGAACGCAATACGGAACTATACCTGCGTCGAAATGAACTGTGCGCTTTGAAGTGCGCTTCTTTAACTTAGTATTATTGAATCGGAATGTCGGGAGATGGTAGACAAATCAGCTGAGCACGTCAACAGATCCAAGCCTTCTTTCTTTGCAATAACATGGCGTCTAAAGCGTTGCGTCTCATTACAAAATCATTAAAAAAAAACAAAAGATCTGAAAGAAACACGCTTGAAGAAGAGCACCCCCTTTGGCGAAAAAACATCGTCAAAGTTTTGAAGTAGGTTATCTGAACAACATAGTTTACCAAAGTAACTTAGCTCTGTGTTTATTATCGTAGAGCACGGGGTAGAGTAATGAGACTTCATTTCTTTCAATTTGTTTTAAAATTACAAATCCCCTTTCGGTCTCTTGACAGTTTTTTCAACATACAGTAAAAGTCTACGAGGACATTAGAACGACGAAGATGGTTTGCCTAATTACACGAGGGTAGTACCAAAAGGGACAGCTGAGACGCCACCGCCGCTGCTGCCGCGTGGATTCTGCTGTATGATTTGCCATTACAGTGGAAAATGAAATCTCAAGGAAGGCCCGACGCTTTTTCCATCCATCTCATCGTCCCTCTCTCTCCCTATCTCTCTCTCTCTCTCTCTCTTCACGTGACTTTTCCCTTCTCTTTCCTTCTCTCACCGCCTACAGAACCCGGATCGTCCACCAAATGAAATGTTGAGCTAGAAAATTGTTACCAACTTGATAATTGCGTCTCACCCAGTAAAGTTTTTAAGAGATTGGACGACGAGTTCACAAACGCGGAAAATTGAAAAAGAAATTAAAAAGTTTCCGAATCAAAACTGTATGAAAGTCGAATATCCATCCATATGATAATTATTGATGAATATCATTTCCCTGAGAGTAACTTTTCAATTTCATGTTTCAAAGAATATTAAAATGTTTCGTTTTATATACCGTAAACTTTTAGAATTAATGTTTCTTATTAAATATGATTAAAACGAACGACCTCTGCCATCAGGGAAGTTAATGAAAATGCTCGAAAATAATAAACTGCAGCAGCTTTTAATTACTTTGGCTCTTTTTGAAAGCAGAAAAAATAATTATAAATCCCGTATACAAGTTTGGAGCGAAGTGTTGAAATGATTTACTCGTAGTCGATTTTAATAAAGTTTAACTCCACGCTAAGAGAAGCATTTTGCGCCATTTCCCAAGACGATATTATACACGGGGCTACGTTCGCCCGTTCGCTCGTCCTAATGAAGTGTAAATAAAAGCGCATGCACTATATTATTATCAGTTGAAGAGAACGAACTATCTCACAACTTTGCCCAGAACACGGCATCGTCGTCGTAACTTTACTTCGTTTTCGCCGTGACAATAATTATAATTGAGAAATGCCGTCACTGTGGCCTGGGCCTGGCCAAGAGGAAACGTTGTCTCTCAATAGCTTTCCCATGCCAGACGAGGTTGCAAACTTCATCCAGCTTATTAAACCTCCAGCCCTGTATTTATGCGCCCGTAATTGCGGTTAATTTCACTAGCCAGGGCGAAGGAATAAAAACTCGATACTATGCTTCTTATGAAGGAACAAATTTTCCGATGTAAGAACGGTGCTAGGACTAATACCGTGTGCTGTCGGTTTTAATGAGCATGTTATATTTTGTACCGATGGTAGTATTGGTATTATATCGCTGACGAACAACGCACTTTTGGGGCAGCACGGTAATGTGCTTTTAAAGTTAGCCACATTGTGTTCGGGCTCGCTACCAATTATGGTCAGACGCAATCTACTCATTATCTTTCCGTAGAAATTCGATTTTCAATACCTAGCTCACTGGCGTTTCAGTGTTTCGCACCACTATCATGTACAAACCATGTGAAAGTTTGAGAATAATGCTACTTTATAAAGTTTGCGACTGGATTATTTGCCTTTACAATCTTGAAGAGCTAATTGCTTTTGTTTGGACCAATTCTATCTTTTTTTACTGTTGTGGCTTGCTACATTTTACAGTTATCTGTGTGTGTTTTCACCTTAAAATATAATATATAGCTATAAATAATAAAACTCAGTATGAACAAACACCCCCGTTTCGTTGTATCAATCGAACCCAATCTATCTATCGTATCGCATTAGGGTATAAAGTGTTGAAATAATGATTCAAGAGTTAATGGTTCAAGAGACCTGGTTTACTTTAGTGTTTCACTCAGGTAATCAATATAAGTACTATGTTAGGTGGTAAGCAGGGTGGTGGGAGCCGGCCTGTTTTACGCTCATGCCCGAGCTCAAACACACGGGTAAAGCAGAAGGAAATGCCATATTCATGACTCTTTCCTCCCCACTTGTAGCAAAAGCAGGCTCAAAGGACCAATTTATATGCAAAATACACCTTGTACTCGACTCGAGCCATATAGGCCTACATTATCGATTCCTCGAGCATCTCGACTTTTTTGTATTTACTTTCAATCTAGAGCTGAATATAACGATGTATGGAGACATTACATATTCGCAAACGAGATATATACAAGTTAAAAGCGACGGAACTGGAAATATAATCGAGGGATTTGAGCAATTTTAATACGTCTTTAGAAATTACTATGCGCGGCAACATTGCAATAATCAAAGTTTCCATTCAACATTCTCTATTCATGCGTTTTAAGAGTCTCGTATCAAATTTCAAAGATGGAAATACGTTAATTTGAAAAGTGCGAAAATGATCGATTTTAGATGTATCAATGTAGAAAACGTCTTGGAGTTATCGACCAGGGATCGAGAAGCTATGAGATTGAAAAAACACTTTCTCCTGACTTTCCCATCACCAATATGAGGCAGGTGTCTGCGTCCAGTTTACAATTCCCCTTTATAATAATGTCTCTGTCTGCAATAAGTCTCAACAAGAAATGTATGTTCTTCACGTAGATACGAATTAGAAGTTAGATCATTTTTAAACATGCCAAACATGTACCAACAATGCAACGGGGGGATCCGACCCAGTGCACCCGAAAGTGGGCTCTTGTAGGAGTGTTTTTTGGTCAAATTGAGATTCGTTACCAAATTTCACAATGAAAGCCCGACTTTCAGGCAAATTTAAATCCACTTAAGAAAAGTATGAATTTCCACCGGTTGGGGCGGCAGCGGGAGAACCCAAACATTTATGAAATTTCAGTTTAAATTGATAATATGGTATTTATCTTGCATTGGTATTCATGCATTAAGGATTACATAACGATGGTAAAATTTCGAAAAATACATGTTTGAAAAAATCCCCAAATATCCTGCCATAAAATAGCAAAAAATCCGAGGCGAAACCAGAACGTGGTCCGGCCCAGGGGGTAAATAAAGGAACGCTGTTTACGAGAGCTTAGCCTAAATGCCATGGTGAAGCCTTCATTTTTCATGCGAAGCTCGTCGGCTTCACAAAACCATGTGAAGGAAAATTTCACATTTCAACTTGAAACCCAAATTTAAGAGACTCAAATGAAAAGGCGACGCCCAGAATTAAAAAGCCCGAAGTGCAAGGCGGAGAACAAGTTTCTTGGCGAAGCCTACATTTTGTAGCGAAACCGAAATTACGTCGCCCATCGGGCGAGCGCTATTATTTAAATATAAATGAAGCGAAGAATGCAAGCGAGCTATACGAGAAACATCGTCGGGAATGGTGAGGAGCCAGGCTGACTGTCAGAAATAATGATATTTTACCAGCCTACTAAATTCAGAAGATGGTGTGTTGAGTAATTTCTAGCAACTGAAATTTCAGTGACTTCGTTCGAAAGTCGAGTCTCCATCCCGGGCCGGGCTAGTGTCAGATTTCAGAAATCAGACAATTGGCACAGATGTACGGGCGATGTTGCCAGTAGACAGCAGTGTTGAGAAAAGATGGAGAAATCGAATCTGGATGGTGGTGGGCGACAGCTGGAGATGGATGCTTAAGACGAGACAAGAGAGTGGAAGAAGAGGAGGTGTAAAACGAGAAACGAAGAGATGGGCACTGATTTATAAGATATGAGGATGAGGAAGATTGACGAATCTCGGATAAAGAAAGTGAAGACGAAGACATATAGTGGTGATAATAATCTGAGAGGAAATACTACTGACGATGCCATTCTTAAACTTATGACACGTGCCATTTTAGGTGTAGAATAATATAATAAAACAACTGGGAAAATTGTTGACGTATCACAAGAGAACGTCAGGGTAATTTTAGACACATTAGTCAGGTGTAATAGAAGTTGCAGCCAAATGAATGATTAAACAAATAGAGGGTTTGGCCGACATTGAATGGCCGTATAATTTGCGAGCGCCGCTACAAACGCTAATGCTGACCAAATAAAAGTATGCCGCATTGTGTATTTAAGAATGAGCGTCATATCAGCAAAAGCGCATGCATCGTTCAGAGACATGCCATATCGGAATTAGATGAATTATAAAACATCTTGACCACCGGTCTGCATAGCGATCTCTCTTGTCTGGTGCGTCATCGTGCCGGCCCAACTAGTGGGCTGCAACGTCAATCGATGCACAGGGGCTTACATGGGGCTCTGGGGCCGGCCAATATTGCCGTTGCGCTACCAGCTCAAGCTCGAGTTTAATTTATGAAACACGCTCCCCGACTCGACGTTTCAGCTGCGGTTCGATTTTTCATTAATCACCCGTGAACCATTATAACATGCGACTCGGGACAGCTTGAATAGTGTATGCTCTGTGGTAGAGACCATTCGGTTTATTCCATATTGCACCAGCAAACACAAAAAAACCAATACTAAAAAATAAATTTTAAAACTCGAGCAGCGCGCAGAATTTCCCCATGTATACCAACCAGACAGACCGATTTAAAAGTGATCGCGATAATGCCAAGGGGTGGACGAAAATTTCCGAATTGCCATTCTAACGTTTTTAATAGCGGGATGCAATTTCGAAATGAAACAGCTGAATGTGTCACTTCCGTTTTGTCGTCGTGACACTTACTATGAAAGATAAATGAAATGTACATTCTCTGTCAAGTGTTGTTAGCAACGTGAGAACAATATGTTGCTAAATGGATGATACACTGTTCTGACAGGTCAGCCCAGTGCCCCATTGTTTACCATCCGACGTCGCGGCAACAATGACAGCCGCTATTTGCTGTTGTTCATCATAACAATTGTTTTAGTTTGCAACAAAGGTTTTTGGCTTCGGGGACGCCAACATCAGAAGCCATGCCGTAAGGTGGAATTGAATGCCAGACCACCGAATACGGTCACTTTTTGTACGCCGCCTGAATGGCGAAAATTTCTAGCGAACATCCATCACGGAATAATCCGTATGTCTGATATCCCGGATAAAATATCGGAGCGAACTTCTCTAATAGCTTAGGATTCGAGGACGTCCTCCCCCTGATCCCGTCCCGACAGACTTAGCAAATCAGTCAACTCGAACAATAACGCTGAGATGGAAATTTAACTGCTGCTGTCCGATGTTCAAAATATTCAGCAGCATGAAAGCAACACTTTGGGACAAAAATACCCACCAAATAGAAAATGGAAATAGAATACAATATCGGCATCCAATGTTTCACCTATTATTCTCAGACATTCAATTGATGCGAGTTTCAGTAAGCTCCGATATGCTCTTGGGCGGAAAGAATTTTGATGAATGTTACACCTTGGGGAATCTACTTAAGGAAACCTTTATGCGAAGGTATATGTATGGTTCTGCATTCGTCAAATTGACAATGCTATGAAAGGCCGAGTATAATAATATTATTCGTTGACCTGCGCTGATGACAAGTGGAAACTCTTTGGTCGGTTATTGTCCTGAAATTGGACGACCTCCATATTGGAAATCGTTGTTTATTCACACCCGCTGTGAATATGAACAAAATTAATGGATCCATTCTTCGTGGCTGTTCGTTTTGCAAAATGCTTTGTTACGTAATTCAATAGAGTGTGTTCACGTTATTTTTAGTGAGCACGGGCGATTATTAGACAAGCAGATAATGCTTGCTACATGGCTGTTCGTTTTGACTCAGTTTCGTCAGATTGATGCGAGCCAAGCTATCTTGGCATTATCTCTGGAAAATGCGGGATATAAGGACACCACAACGTAACTAGCGGCGTTTCTGTTAAAACAATTGAGATGCGAGCTGAAAAATGATTATTTATCTCAACTTCTAAACCAAAAGCTAACGAGAGAGTTTTTAACAATCTACGTGTACGATCTCGAGCACCACAGAGTTGAAATACCTGTCTCGTTTTACGTCATCTTTTAGGCGGCCAGATGAAAGCATGCTGACATGAATTACATAGCGACGTGGATTACGTGGGTTTAATTAGTAGAGATAAAAAATAAACCACTTTTATATCAATTAAGCTCGTCAAGAGAAGTGTATAAACTTTTTTTCCGTGCAAGTTTCATCAGCCGCAATTTAGGGATGTGCACATTATTTAGGGATGGCTCGTCTGCCCACAATACTCTCTGAATCTTTTCAACTCACTAGGCTCAAAATGGTTATAACGAGCGGTTTATATGGTATATGAGATAAATCGGCTTAAATGAACATCAAATGCAGTTGGCCAAGCACGAAATAAGTTTCTACCCTCAGCAGCTTGGTTTTAACATGCAGACGCCAACGTGAACCTTTCAATCATAAATTGATGTTGGCTTCGGAACGTACTCTCTTGTATTATGATAGACTACTAGCATAGCTCCATGCCTCCATGAATTCGCAAACATTATTATTTCGAGCAGATATTTTGTAAGTGGATCGAAACTAGGTAACACGTTCATTATTCACGAATATCAGGCGAATCATATGATGAGCGCGGGTGTTCGCACTAATCTTTATAGCACCTTACATTTGTCTGGATGAGTCTATACACAGCAGGTACTGACCTATATTACACTGCTTGCTAATCCGCCTCACGAGTCCGAGGGGTTCTTAACATAACATAATGACCCAACCAGGCTTGGCTCCTGAATGAACAACATGCTCGTCCAAATTAAGGAACCAATGCGACACATGTTGTTGCCATTGCCGCGGTGACGATGAAAACACCACGCGCATGAGTTTTACAAATGGTGATATGAAAAGTTTGTGGTGTGTTTAAATAAATAATGCGCTTTTGTTGGGAAATATTCCCTCAGCTCTGGTGGTTGGTTCGCCGTTGTGGCAGAGTTGCTGGGAAGGAGGTATATAGTACGTAGGGGAATGAGGGCATTCAGTGGGAAGATCGTCCCTTCAGACCAGTGCAAGCGGAAAACGAGAGGTTACGTTAAATACATATAATATTAAGCCATTTCGAGAGAGAAATGTGAATCTGAAATGGTTGCGAAACCTGAAATGATATTCGATGGAGATATAGACGCTAGTCTTGTTAAAGAGCTACCTATAGCATTAGTTATAATTATTTTCACTTTATATCTCAAATGAAAAATGATTTTCGTGATATTTGAAAAGAATGAAGGTGGGATGGGACTTTGTTCTGTTTATTTTTTACGTTCATCAAAATGAGGATGTCAAATAAAACGAGTTGAACTCTCTCGGTTCAGACATCTCTTGAATTGAAGGAGCGAACCAGGGCACTGCGCGTTAGCAACATTTTCCCTACGTTTTCCCATGAAAGAACTTGGTAAAACCATCACTCATGGCTGTGTGTGTGTGTGTGTGTGTGTGTCTCTCTGTGTGGATATCCTTTAATTGTATTCATGCCACGCCGTACGCCAATCAGAACGACTCGTTTTGATGTGTTTTATTGCACTTCCAACCTAAAGCGACTTTTCATGTACTAATGCTAGACTTTATTCACCTATGGGAACTAGGATGAACTGAAATTCAATTATTAAAGGCTCAACAGTACTACCTATTAAATATGACGTGCAGACACTTTTTTGTATACCTCTGCTAGCTCAGTCGCTGAAGATAGCATTTGATAGTAAGCTGAGAGTTGGCGATGGAAGGACATACAATCTAGGTCTATTCGGAAGCCTTTTAAAATATTTTGCCCGAAATCGCCCGATATGGCAGTCACAAATTTTCAATTAATGTCTATTTATATAGCCAAAACAGAAAAACGAAAGTTACTTTTTAAAAATACTTCCAAATAGTCCTAGTTTATTATTCCATGTGCAATTCTCTTGCTTGCTATATCATAGGCAACCTTCAATCACGTCCGTGCTTCAACGATAGAGCAGGTGGCCATCATAATGTTTTGGTCAGAATATTTCCACCCAAGAATACCCCGTATGAAGCATCAACTACGCTACTTGATGGTGAGAGCAGAGTCCAAAATATCACGGACTCTGAATAAGTTTGAATGGAAGTTCCGGTACCAATACATACTATTATTCGCATGCGTATAGAGGTAAGGGAGGAAGTCACCATCACAACGAATGGAAACCCTATGTCTAAGGCACGCCACCCGAATACAGTATCAGACCTTGGGACGAATAATATTACATCGCATTGATGGCATTGCCTTTTCACCGTTAAAATATTCCACAAGCGATTCGTGCAATTCAATGGTTTCAAAGCGGTATTAATATTACTCAATGAATTGGAATACAAATCAACCGTTTGATGGGTTGGCATGCCAAATTCGTGATATCAATACATTTCGTGGTACAATTTAAAACAATTGAAAATATCCGCCAATCCGGCAGCACCCATGACATACTTATCCATTGTTGTTGATAGGCGGTAATTAAGAGCCTTAGGGTAGATAGTTTACAAATGGAACAAATTTATAGCAGCGTACCCTGTTCGGGTAGATAACGTTATACAGGCTATACATGTTTATGCAATAATCCTGTGCAACTACGTGTGTAATTTGAAGTTTGCGTCGTTGTCCGATCATCGTGCTACCAGCACTACCATCGGCTATTGTTCACTGTTATAATGCTGATGCTGTTCCTGAGAATCTCCCAAAAGGGCGATTACGTTCTTCTCTTTGAAAGCGCGAGCTGCCGTCGTTGAGAGGTGTGGAGTACTACATTATTACGTACCGTGCTTTCTCAAAACGCAATCTTCTTCACCTTCGACTTGTATAGAGACAGTTTGCATATTGCATCATTAAATTAACCGCTTGCATTCTCTTTCTTTCTCTCTCCCCCCTCTCTCTCTCTCTTTCTCACTATCTCTCTTTCTCTCTCTCTCTCTCTTTGACTCTATTTCAAATCATTTAGTGGCATGTTAGATACACCGATTCTCGTGAGATCACCAAAGTTAAGCAGCATTGCACTGAGTCAGAGGTTAGATAAGTGATAGTTCATGCCAAGACCTAGTTCTGTTCGGAAGAGAGGTTAAAGGGTTTGAAGCTAGTTTAGCAGCTTCATGCCCTTTGCAATCAACCTCTCGACAGCGCGAATTAGTGGATGAACCCTGCTATTCGAGTTTTGCCCCTTGCTGCTCTTCGATGGAGTAGGCTACATGCCAGCTCTGGGTTACCCTTCTTTCTTGTTAGGTTCATCATCACCCTCATAATCACCCTATCATTCAGGGAGGCCAAATGTCCAATGTCACGGGCAAAAGAGTCATGTGCGTCGATAAACACCAAATAATCAAATAATCAATCAGACATTTCTGAATAATGGAAAATGTATTGAAAATTGCTCCTTTGGTGTAGAATATTTGGCTAGAAATACGTCAGCTTGCAAGCATATTCTCCAGGTTGCGATTCAATCCACAATATCAAATCAAGAAAAAGTGAATTCTTGTTTTGTTTCATACCGTATACACCGGGTTTCCAATTTTATTGTATGCGTGCACTTCATAACATAGCGAGTGATATCAATTTTACCTCAACTCGAACTTAATGATGGAATTTCGATATTGTCAAGGCATTTGATTTGGGAAACCATTCTGACTTCTTTTATTTCATTAAACGAATATGAAGTTCATTATTTCTGTGTCTTCTGGTTATTACATTATGCTTGTTTAGCATGGCTCTTTGTTTTCCTAATAGCAATATCTCGCATATTGAAGAAGGTAGCACATCGTGGGGCCGAGCGATTCTGCGGATGCCAAACGGTGTTCGTTATTGACATTGTGCGATGCGCACTGCCGACGGGCTCGTGTCTTTTCGAGTAGGAGTTGATGAAGAATGAGGAGACAAAGAGTGCATACAATGGATAAGGAGGAGAAGCTACCTATAAAGAATGATACCAATCAAAATTGAGCTGAGAAAATGGAAGAACGTGGCCCCAGCCGGGACTTGAATGAAAGATAAGATGGCGTTCAACATTGATGACTCAAAGGCGAGCTGCGAGATTCATCTTCACAATAATTTGACAGACTCCTCTTCTACCCAACCCTCTCTCATCCAGAATTCTTTTGTACACTCATATAAAAGCTTTTTCGTAACATCGTTCCGGAAAACAAAGTTCCGCGTACTGCAGTTAGTGTGAACTCTTCACCTTTCTCGCATGTACCTGCAAGTGCTTTATATTTACTGTGCGAGACTCAAATGTATATTCGGCAACAACTTTGAGATCTTTGCTCGGCAAATTGTAACGAAAACGTTCTCAATTTTTTCCAGCATTAAATTTACGAATGAAAAGTTAGAGTTGCCCATTAAAAATATTCTGTATGAATGTGATGCATGTACTCAAAATTAACAACGAGTGAAGGGATGAAGTCCAATTACCGTTTTACAATTCGGCGTACAACTAACTTCATTTCATACCACCACAGCAGAATGCTTCTCTCCAATAGACGAGAATTACGTTTGATTTCCAGTCTCCTCGCGTATACGTCTCCTATTTCACACACTTGCTTACGTTGTGTGATCTCCACAGTGATGACGGTGTCAACAGCATCAAAGATACCATACATCCTCGCTTCTAATAATTATTAACATCTAACTAATTCGTTCTGGAACATTATAAGGGCTCTCCGAAATGGTATATTCATACTTACCTATGGGCCGTTTTAGGCAAGTCCTGTTCTGAATACAATTTGTTGCTTTGATGGTGTGTTTCAGTTTCAACAATTTAAATGTATTTTTGATGGGATTTGCACATTACTCACACACGGATAATGTAATATAATTTCTTGGCGTTGTATCTTATTTGAAAATTCACGGGTGAATGCTGTATAACACTATGGGTGTTATTTCACGGAGGACAGATTTGAACTGAACGCGAGAAATCAGCAAAGTTAAACGAACTTCCACCGAGTCTAATCATCAGACACCAAGAGCCATAAACTACATTTTTACCAATGTGTAGGCGCCAGTTAGGCCCAGTTATACCACGTTCTCAACTTCGTGTTAAAGTGGGAGTTGTGTTAAATTCCACAGCAACAGCCAATCGAAGGAAGAGAAATTATTTTAAGAATATTAAAATCACTTCAAAAATACCTGCTTACTCGAGGAATTGAACCCCGGAGAAATTATTTTTTTTCCTAGAGAAAAATACAACAAAATGGTAAGCCCGAGCCTTACTGGAATTGCGTTTTATTGTATTGCGTGACTTTATTTAATTTTTTGTTGCAACGAAAGTTATTTAGAAAATCGGTGCCTCGTCTAGGAAAACTTAACGGAATAAAGCGCTCCAATACCCGCAGACAAGGGAAAAGTAATTTAATGTCACAAATACAGCTAGCTTCATCAATTTTCCACTCTAATTACTTTCAATACACCTGCCCTTGGTTGAAATATAGAAAGAACCTTGCGTCGATTTTGTATCCGTGTACAGACAATACATTCATTATTCCACTATCACTATAGCAGGCGTGCTGAGCTTTTATGTAACGACCAAGCCTAAAAATAAATGGAGGGGAATGAATTGTAAAATTGCGGCACAATCCATTTCGTCGATTTAATTTCAGTATCAAGAAAAATCAGAGTGGTGTATAATGTGTTGCCGAGAGACAAACGCTGATATCAGTTGAGTAGGACGCAACATCGGGTACATCTAGACAAACATGGCTCCTCCACCATGCTGCACAAGACCGACGCCGAGGGCGCGCGCGAACGCTGCTATTATCGCAAAAAATAACCTGCGATTTAGAAGTGATTTAAAATCTCCAAATCTCCCAGCTGATCATTCTCAGTTACTCACTGTGTGGGGAGGAAGTTGTCAAACGTGTGATGCATGCTTCATTGAACGGTGGACTTTGTTCGGCGTCCAAACGGCGGTCGCAATGCCTTGTGGAAATGAGTTTCAAGTCAAAATACGCAGATTGTGTTAGGAATAGTATTACACTGCAGGTCGCATGTACAGTAGATTAGGATTAGGATAATGTATGTAGATTGAATGAAACTTCCATGTGCATATTTAAACAGACAGTCGCAAGCTTTAAACTCGATCAGGAATTCAGCGTTCATGCTACATCTCGAACGCTCGAGTCAGAAAATAAAGCGCAAAGTATTCTTACGGCGATGAGGAGAAATTCTCACACTCAGCTCAACGCGTAAAAGAAATTCAATTCGCCTGTTTTGTTCAGTAAAAGGAAATAATAACACGATTTACTAAATCCACCCAAGAACGAATGAGGGTACCTGGTGTTGAATCTCATTGTCTAGCAATTATAGCATGCTGACTTCTCTACGAATGTGTTTACATAAATTTACTCACCAAATGTTCCATATCCCCTGAAAGCAGAACACGACATTGGCAAGTGCTTGCCAAACGGCATCTCTCACGTGGCGTCGGCGTCCGCGTCGACGTCGGCGTCGACGTTGGCCTAGGCGACGGCCGGCAAGGCACGCCGTTTAGCGCCGTTCACGGAGTGTCCGATACGATTTATTTGATAGCCAGTATCGTGTATTAAAGTTTTCAATTACCAAAAAGGTATTCGTGGGAGGCTCTTTCTTGTACGAACAGCAGTCTTTTAAGGAGAAATAAATCTATCTTCGTGTTTTTGAATATCAAAAAAATGCCCCACTTTAATGTATCTTTGAATTTATGTTCGCTGCTTTTTATTCGGCTGTGCCATTTATTATTCTCTGTATTATTCCAAAAACTCCACATAAAAACTTAAAGACAACAGAATTCTTAAACAAATAGGCGATACCATTTGTACTCTGACAAAACTGTTAAAGAAGTCGAGGCGCCGCGGCGCACTGGGTGACCGCGTGTTTGTCCGCGAGGCACGGACACGGCGTATCGAGAGGAGAGCGACGTCGACGACGCGGTACGTCGGTCGGATGGTCGCACAGAACTGGTGAGCGGACTTCGCGGGCGTCGCGCCGCGTCCAGGCAGCTTAGCGCAGCGCACCTAGCTGGCAAGGACGGCGACGACGACGTCGCTGCTGCCGCCGCCGCCGCCGCCGCTGCCTTTGCCTTTTACTACCCTCCCCTCGACAACCCCGCAGATCCCAGTCGCCCTATACACCGTGGCCAGACTCGAGATCGATGGGCCACTCACAGAACATCGCTATAGCTGCCCCTAGCCCATCCGCCGCCCGCCATCCCGCTCACCCGCTCGCCCGCCTGCTAGCCCGCACCCATAATCAAAACCAATTGATCATTAATTTCATACCGGGAATCAAAACAACATTATTTACTCATTTTTGACTTGTCGCGTTGACATCTAGTCGAGACACCCTCTTCAGTCAACAAAACTTTCCTGGGTGGCTAATTTACTTTCTCATAAAGACGTAAATAAGTTAGTCAAAGTCTGCATAAGTATGGAGGCACAATATTATGTTACATGGGTTTAGGTTCATTCAAACATCTTTATGGCTTATGAATTGGGTGAAACTGATTTCTGTTCATAACATAGATTTCTCTTTTGCTTTTCTTGTTCACCATAAAGTGTTTCCATTAAACGGAATGAAAAATTTTCCGCATTTGAAATAAGGGCACCTCCATCTCAAGCCAGTAGGCATTAATTGCAGACCCAATCACTTATTACTCATGTTGGGGGTTATTATGCCGAGCGATCTCAAAGATTGAACTCCCAAATTCCTATTGAAGATTTGAAGGAGCAAAGAAGTGCTCTTTCCCTTTCTAATCATATTAGCATACTGCTTCATCAACATGGCTCTCTTAGAGAGTCAACTGGGTGTAACTGAAAGACAAAATTTGATCCCCTGTCCTTAGTGCGGAGCGCGTGTGCCAAGCAACTCATATAATGCGTCGCACAATTCGGAGTCGATTTATTGCTATTCATGTTAGGCATGGCAAGGAGGGAGGCCAGGGAACCAAGTCGACTACCATACAGCTAATCTCGGCTTGCCCCTAATAACAATTCTATAAACTATTAGGTTATTAGTCAAGTCATATAATTCCATGCAAAGTTCGTACTCCCACTCGAAGGTATTATAGCAAGCTTAATGTCATTAATATATTATTCACGTACTCCATGGCGTGGCTACCACCGGGATGGATATTTCATACAATTTCCGAAATGCCTCTCTTGTGACCCGTGCTATACATTCGACACATAAATAATCCACATCCAGTTTTCCCATAATATTGATTTCTTCTTTGTCCCCATGGAACCTCGGGTGTCAGCTGTTGCTCTTTCAAGGTGTATTGCAGGTAAGCACACATACCAAATGACACGCGTAGTGCCATCAGGCTCCCTCGTGTACTCGCACAAATAACAATATGGGCCACCTTTTGTAAACACTATCTCAAACACGTGTAAGTAAAGTATTACTTGTACCATCACGTACCACGTCCCACAAAACATTACTATGTACGAAGCGGAGTCCGCATAACACCACAATAATGTAGTCTATCTTTTCCCTTGATTAAAAAACATAATTAATAAATGTTGTTTGCGTAGTTTGCAGCATTGGTTTCAAAGTTTTGCGATGCAAGGCGGCTGGCTCGTTGCGCGAAACCCCCGCGGACACATTACCGCACGCGGGCGCGCGCGGCCGGGCGAGCGAACGCTGTTGTGGGGGTTCGTGGGTGCATGGCAGGGGATGGAAACGAGTCGTGAAGGGCGATAGTCGTTACAGCCACGCCGCGTAATGATGATAAATTGGCGAGGGTACTTGAAGGAGATGGAGCCCTTAAGGCGTTGTACACTTATCATACTTACAATAAAACCAAACAAGAAACGGGTTTGCTCGCGTTACAATGCACAACTATAATTTGACACGTGAAGGTGCAAAACATAGTAATAACGTCGCGGAATGACGTCGTCGTGCGCGTCTGCTCGAATTCGGTTAAAATGAGTAAAGTTTCCCATTTCGAGCTATAGAGACCGCGAGGAAAAGCTGGCAGAATGATGCAACTTTACAATACAGCCTGTGGCAGCAATAAAAGCGGTCAAGTCTAAGCTGCTACGTTATGATGATTGATAATATCGCACGGGTATTGATGGTCGCGTGTTCCACCGGAGACAAATGATAACGGGTCAGCACGGCCGGTCCCAGCGCCATGAGAGTCTAGACCGTTTCTGTTATGCCGTGGGAGATTGCAGCGAGCAGCCAGCTCCCCTCGAGAAACACACTTTCCGAGATTTCGGAAAATACTAACAATACCTAAGCAATTGAAATGGCTTCTCTAGTTTCGCCGGTAAACTGCTGTTGGGAATTGCCCATTCCCAGCACTGTCTTTTACAGTTATGAGCAGTTTCACATAATCTAAAGTATACTACATCCCAGTGCGCTCGATCGCGCAGTGTGGGTGATAAAGAAAATGCTTGACCTGATTAGAGCACATATAAACGAAACACGTCAAAAGCAGGGGGCAAATGTACAGCACACATTGAACTCTCGTGGTGTGTCCTGTTTCGAGGAGAGCTTGGTGTGGTCATCGCGCACATATTTTATTCGTCAATTTATAAACATTTTTCCCTTCCAGTGCATCGTCTCACAGATAAACTGAATTGCTTTGCACGGCTGGAGAAAAATATATCGTACAATAATCGAACTTACACGTAGAAACCTAGAAGGCTAAAAGGCTATCGAATAGTGCTCCACAATGATCCGAAGTGTAATCCTGTGGCCATATGTTTATGATGGTGCTAATTAATACATCATGACAATGCTTTTGTCATAATAATGAGTCATTTTTAATACCTGTCAATTATTACCAACGCAGAATTATCATTGTTAAATGTAGCAATATTACTGCAGTCAATGCTATATGCAGAAATACAGGTTTATGTTCAACTCACCGTGATTTAAAAAGTTTATCACAAAATGCAATAAATTATTAAATAATCGTATGCATAAATCAATTCCAGTCTCGGATACATGGTGATATTATTGTTTTATGTGCACGGCCAATATTCAAGCGGCACGATTCGCGCACATTGGCTGATAATAAATAAACTAGATGCAGTAATCCAGCATGTTTGAGCTCTACTCCAGCGCCGCATTGAGCAGGTACTGTAACCGTTTGATTTCATCGCATTTACAAAGGATTGGTAGAACTCTGGAGCAAACGTGCTCTCGATGTGATCGAAACTATTGTAATTTCGACAACATAAATACGTTTTAATTGTTCGGCACTCAAAGTAAAATAAAAAAACATCAAAGCCCTCGTGAAAAAAGCATAAATTAGCATGCAAACAGTCAATCGTAAAAGAATTGTTACACCATGCAATCAATTTGTAGCCCCCTCCCTTAAATCACTTCAAAAATTGTATGCAATCGTAATTAAAAATAATCCGCCAAGCATAAATCGTACGAAGGGGATCCAATAAAAATACAGAAGACTATATCCCGTTGGGTCTGGGTGCTGCTTCTGCTGTTGCAGCTATAGTTCCGGCCTGTCGTTTCCTGGTTATAGGTGGGGTTGTGGGTGGCTTTGTATGGCTGTTTTATTGTTTAATCAACTAACTAGGATGTTTATGCAATGGGGAGCTGATCTGCATTCTGAATACATTACAAACAAAGAGTTCGACTAAATCGGTGGAATTGTGGTATTGCTAAATACTAAGCTGATCGCCATGAAAGTTTGGACAAGTGGGGGGATGACACAAAGCGATGCAAATTTGAATGAATATTGCGATCGACTTAAAATCACAGCTTATCCAATGGCAACATTACATTATTACTATCATCCATACGTATCTAGTACCTTCTATGAATTAGATGAGTATGCTCATGGTATGTTTGTTCTTTGGTCATAGTAAAACATTCGAGTGTATAGAATAGAGCTGCGTAATTGCACCCTTAGGGACAATAACCAGCTAAAATAGCAGCAAGCTGCGTACTTTACACGGTAAATACTGACCCTTAGAATACATCGCTAGCAAATCACGGCCACGGTGCGTGCCCAGTTAAGGAACATCATTTTAGGCGTAATGTAGCTGAATTTGGCAAGCCATCGTAAAGGGACAATTTCGAGCACAAAAAAAACAGTATCTTATACCTACCCTTACACTGCAACGATTAAAACAGCAAGATTAAGGTTATTTCAGTGAATTGGTAACCACGTAATCATATGACTGGTTTAATTAACTGAAATATGCACTAAAGTTTAATTCTTTAATCCTGAGTTAGTATTACTAAGAACTACTTCGCATGATAGTGTGCAGTTAAAGAGCAACGCAAACAAATTATGCTGGCGTAATAAAGGTAGTTTCACGATCTCGAGAAGTGCGCTTCAGTTACGCGATTCTGGTTTTAGAGTGATGAAGAAAGCGTGTGAGAGACGGCAATGCACTATCGGCGCTGCATGTTCATGCACCTTCATGCACCTCCACACACCATTTACTCCGCGTGCGTCTGCAGCCAGTGCCGGTATATCAATTATAACAATAGAAAGCCATCAAAATGTGAAATACACTCAACGCGGCTGTTCAAATGTAGGAGACAACATGGAAGACAATCTGATAACTCGGCGCCTCCACCCCCACTTTACTTCGAGCGATTACGCAACGTGTTTGAACGCCGTGGAGCTTTCAACTTTCCCACTGTATAAACCCGTCTGGAGAATTTATTAGAGCGAGCGAGCGAAGCGTCTTCCTTCAACTCTTATGGCACAAAAGTTTTTTTGTGGTCCTCACGCCAGACGTAATGTGCGATCAAGCTGATTTTTTTTGTCGGATTCAGCCCTATAATAAGTTAGGTGCGAATAGTTTTGGAGCCCTATTGGTTCAGCATTTTTTCATAAAAAATGTTTGGGAATCGCAAAAATCTCATAAGAATAAGATGGGGAATTTTAATAACAGAAAATGTGTACATAGAAGCTGCGTCAGCTATATCACTGCTCTACCGTTGTAGTGGTTGATAAAATCAAGGTTGATATGGTTCTTTAAAAAGTTCTACCTGCCAAACGGTGTATCATACCGAGGTGCAGCCGCGAGCTCATTCAATGCGACACAAAATTGCATGGCGTTTTCGCAGTAATTGTATAATAGTTTCATTTTGCAACTATTTATAGAAAACATTTCAAAGTAGTGCATGCAGTGCTAGAAGTGGAACGGGAGCTGCAACGGTGTGTGACATGCTGAAGCTCGTGTGGAGTGTTAGTGTTAGTGTTTGATAGACTACGTGTGTTCTCTCGGCAGTGTTTAGCGTAATATAGAGACTTCTACCTCGTGGCAGAGAGTGTCTTGATTTATATGTTGTGTCTATGTACAGAGCGAGTGAGACGGCTGGGGTGAGATGTAACTCGCATGTAGTTTAAGTGCGCTTACAGCTTTATGCTTGCCGCCAGGCTTTGGAGCATCTGCTAGAGTCTAGCTTGATTAACAATGTACCTTAGTATACAAGATTCCAACTTCGTATAGATTTAAGCAGAACGTAGAATGCGGATGGTGGGAATAATTAGGAAACACACGTTAAAGCCGTTTCAAATAATCAATTATAAGTGTAACGTACATGGCGAATGACACCTGCATGCCCACGTAAAGCCTAGACTAATTAGGATAGTTGCGAGCATGCAAAGTTTATTACCTAAGGACATATAAGCTAACTTGACCTAATCATAGTTAATTGAGGTAAAATATGTGAGGCCAACAAGGCAGTTAACTGGTTAAAGCGGGCTTGCAATCATTCATGTGACAAGTCACAGCGGGTTTAGTAGCAATGGCTCTAGTTTTTACGACATTTCCCCGTTATTTGCCCCTGGTTTTTCCACATCTTGATCTCACTCTTCAGATACAGAACCGCTAGGCTGGCTATTGAACGGCCAGGGAGAGAATTAACCCCAGCGCATATGTCACACTTATATTCGCCAACTGAAGGCGATTTTACTTCTTAAACGACTGCTTTGAAAGGTTTGACACCGATTGAACCGACGGTCTTTCACTCTCAAGCTAAATCACAATTATTATTATCATAAACTCTGCCCTTTCGACTAGAAACTTCTCTTAAGAGTTCGCGACAATTTTGACAAAACGGAAGTAAAGTTGGAGTATTTTCCGACGTCCCTTGCGACTCGTTGGTGAGGTCGGTTCTGTAACCGACGGCAGTTTGTGAAAACTTCACACAAAGAAGTAAGGAGAGAAAAAGTGTATGAGAACAAGAGGCGCTACTTCATTCCCAACACGTGACCCGAGGCTTGATTTGGGATTAAAAAATTCCCTACACCCTCAGCACGTCGACCACTTCACCCTGCAAACTTTCTTTTTCAGTAGAATTTGTTGCAAGTTACATTTTTTTATTTATTTCATCGTGTATCTTGTTTACCGCATTTAAAGGACACTCACGGTCAATTTGGCTCAACCGTTTTGACATTTTTAAAACGCTTCTCAAGGATGTCTTTGTGATAAAAATATGGGTTTCTGTCTGAACCTATAGGTAATAACTAATAAGTTGCCTTTTGGAACACACTGCGAGGCGCAAATCGACTTGAAAAGTCTCAACTCGTCTTTCGAACTAGAAACAAAAAACTTCCCATTTCATGCAAAATTCTTGGTAATGTTAAGGCAGTCGGCATTTCCAGTCGAGTATTGCAGACATATCAAAGATAAGGTATACATTTTTCTTTACTAGGACTTCATCGAAACACGGTATATAGTCCTGTTGTTGGACGAGCGTCCAGTATTTCTTCTAAAACTTCAATAGATAAACATCTACGTAAGAAATACACTTCACAAAAATTCGTATCGCCTCTGAAGACTGGTTGCTAAGAAACACGTATTCAGCTGGTACCTACAGGGGAGAAACGGTAAATTATGATTAAAAAACCTGAAAAAAATAATGCATTTCAAGAGACTGACATTAAATATTGCGTTCAAAATTGTATACGACTTTGGTTAAAACATTTTAAACGTGCTTTGTACGTTTCACCACAATCAAAGTGAGTTTTAGCTTATGAATGAGAAAAAGTTGATTCAATCTGAGAAAATCATTAAAACGAGATTTACAAGAATACAGCAAAATCAAGTGCTAAAATTTTAATTAGTTCTAATTTGAAACTTATCAACGGTATCCTGTGTGTTTTATTAAATTCCACGAAGACATTTGGCTAGCATACAGCAACCAAATAGAGGAAAAGTCGATAAAATTAGCAACATTTTACAGAAATGCGAATTTTAGTGCAAATTTGTCATACATTGCGCTCAAAATGTAAACAGGAGAAAGTTTGTTTGGCGGTTAAAGTTTCACTGAAACGGGGCTCAGGCGTTTGTCTGCAGAGCGTGAAGAAACACGCACAAGGAACACAACATACTTTTCTACGGGCAGTCAAATTGAAGACCTCGCTCCGCTCGCTAAGCTTCTGCTCGTCCAATCAATTATCAACTAGAGTAGAGACGCACAAACTTTGCTCACCTGCATGTAAACAAACTAATTTAACCAATTATGGCAAACTACAATTAGCGGAGATTTCTCTTTTACGATGCTCGAAATGAAACAACCTGAAATAAATAGTTCCTTAGTTCCACAAGACGTAAACTAACCAAGTATGTTACAGAACATTCTCATAATATATTGTTCTATATAATATTGTGAAGGATAATATGGTTTCCATCCCTTTGGGATGCTTCCAGGCATGTTATTCTAGAATTGGGATCAAAGGAAGATGTCTCCTAAGGCAACTGAGATTGATATTGAACACTCTATCAGAAACTTAGCTTTGTAAATATCACGACGATAATGTAATTACCGTATAGTTTTTACTTGAAATATGAAGGGTTGTTTGAGAGAAACCTGCGCAGACCGAATTTAACTTGAGATTATCGCGAGAATAATATACAATAATATCCATTTGCAGAAGGGATTCTTAAGTAATATTGAGATACAAATGGCAAAACATTTTTCTAAACATGTTAATGGGTTGCCATGTCAACCCAAGGAAACAATTACGGAGCGTGAGCTATTGGAAGCTGTCGCACAGTCGCAGTTTAGATTCCAGGAATCTTGTTTCAAATTTGACATTGTCGTTGATTTCTAAGACCTCTTCATCATGCTGTAGTATACTAGATTTACACCACAGTTCATTTTACTTCGGGAATCAATTCTCATTACTCACCCGTCTTAAGCGCCTTCACGCTTCCCCAAAGTGAAGTGTCAGACCTTCACTAATTAATGAGCAATCCAAGATGGATTCCCGTTTATCTCTTCATCCTCTAAATGAGATTACCCCGAGCCAAGTGAAAGCAACATAAGATATTTACACCTCACTTTTATTAGGCTTAATCATTGGCGCATGTCCCGCAGACCTATCCAGAAACAATCCAGGTTGCAGAACCAACAAAAGGCTCGGAAGCAAGAGATGACTGGTTTACGATAGAGTTATGTTTTCACTTCACGCAGAACTTTCGCAATTTCAACACGCGAATTTCTACAATGATTTTGCATATAGCAATTTAGTCTGTGGGCTGGCTGTAGAGGTGAAGGATAGTGTGAGAAAGATGAGAGAAACTGTTCGATGAGAAACATTTGGCTGATATATTTGACGACCAAAATGGCGAATACTCGGCGTTATTTTCTCGGATCAAAGGAAAGCTATTCTGTTCTACGAGCAAGTAAGGAATTCCAATCGCCTCCTCCATGCCATAGCAGCTGTGCAGCAAGGAGTAGGTGGGTAAGCAATGTGAGGGGACATCGCAAACGACAAGAGATGCAAAGGGAATGAGGAATCAAGGAGATGCAGGGATAGAACCGAGAAGAAAACGGAGATGGGGCGAACAGAGTATGGTACGGTGACACGATGCGGGAACATTTAGAAACCACCATCACAAACTTACGAACGAGTAAACTCAATTTCGAAAAGAGTCGAAATTTACATCACTACAGTTGATTTTCGAATTCTATGTCACTTAGTTCAGTAAACAGATTTTCATTTATAGCGGGTGCGATTTAATACTCAAAATCCACGATTTAAAGAAATAAACTAACAGATTTATCTAGATTTATTTGCACAAAAGCTCTTGCTTAGTTAACTAAGAAGGGATTAAGAAAGTTTGCTGAGCCAATAAGTAAGCAGATACGATAATGCAAGTGTAACATTCAAAGCTCCTTAAGGCATTGATTATTGATATTGAAAATCCACACCTACTGCAGTGTTTGATTAAAAGTTTAAATCCAATACAAAGTGGAAACTGCGGAGGATTCTTGGTCTAATATTGTAACTGCTAAGCCCACGCTGCGAGGGTTCAAAGTTTCACTTTGGTGTACTTTACCTTCGTATATTCAGAAGCGTTTCATCGAAAACGGATTTAATTTGGGGGAGGAGGTTTGGATTTTACAGATGAATAAAGTGCCGATCGATGCATACCCATAAGTATACAAATCGTACGAATACGATTCCTACCCATACCCGCTATTGCACAGTCTAAGACAACCGCCCTCTAACTTATGACTACAACTTTGCAGTAAGTTTACACTGAATTACACACAAAGACGAGTAATAGTTTAACTCAATCGACAATTAGCTAAATCAACTAGTTGGGAGGTTCTCGACAAATAATATTCTGACTCACTTCCTTAGAGCACAGAGTTTTGCTCAAGTTGTGTGTAAGGCATACATGAGGAATGAGCTGGCGTCAAAGTTTTCATTACATCTGCTTTGCTCAGAAACGATAGGGTCTTTAAACAATGAAAAACATATGCGTTGGTACGCGCATTAGTCACAACTGAGAGAGTACTTGCTATTTGCCTTATGTAAAAGCCATCTTCAGCATTTTCATCTTTACATCCCCTCAAAAGAGTTCCAATAATCCACACGCTCTACAGAAAAAACTGGATCTTCTAATCTTTTTATTTTGTTCCATGTATTTTCCATTTGAGCATTTTGCTGCCCTTGAAACACAGGAGAGCCAATAGATTGAATGTAACAACAGCACGGCATCACTAATTGCATGTAGTGACAAAGTGGCATAACTAACGTCAGGAGTATACATTAGCATTACCAAGGCCCGAGTGTTAGAAATGTTATAGCAGGGATCACAACTAAAGAGCATGCTCCGAGGGTAGGCGAGATTAATCGCACAGACACGAACTGGAATGCCGAAAATACAAGCTAACGCAGCACAGATCCAATTTACCTTACACGTGCAATTTGCATTTTGCTAATGCGATTACTGAGGGTTTCCACTCGTTCAGTTGCTTTTCTCTTTGTCGATGGAAAATATTAGCAAGTGCAGAATGGGTTGGATTAAGCAGTGATCTCATTTATGCAGCATACATGAATTGAGTAATTATTCGTAAACAAATCTATATATAGCTCTTATTTAGTTGGGTGACAGTCACAAGTCTTCTGACAACGCACATGTTAACGAATTTAATTTTCTCTTCGAGTAGGTGAAATATACAGGAGCAGTCATACACAGGTAATAGCATAGTTAATTCTTGTTCTTATAATTTACGTTATTGCTGCTGTCACAACTCACAATGCCAGTCGCAGCCCATCTCGGCGAACTATCTCAGTTCATGCTGAAGCAAATGCAATATTAGCAGACGTTGGTTGCGCCAATGCGGTCCAAAGCATACGAGAGCAGAGCGGAAAACTGTTTGATCTCATGACATTATTCCACACGAACAAATATTTCTGTGCAAGTATTTTTTCGTGAATCTCCGAAGACGAAGAAGAAGTTAAATCATCATAATATGTTTAACTTTGTATTCAAGTCACCTGCTTTTAGCCGTTTCCTAAAATAGGGCACAATAAAGCTTTCTTGCTGGTCTCTACAAATCATCTATTCAATTTTGTTTGTTCCATCTCGGTACAGGGGAATGCCATTGTTTAGCAAAAGTTCCATTCGTATGCTTCATCGCACTACCACTACAATCCACCTCACGTAGCCCACATTTTTTACGCACGCTTATTACAGAAAACGGAAAATGTATTTGTATTTCGCTCTGCGTTTGTAACCTTTGGCTATAATTCTTGTTTTGTGTTATCTTTATGCATGCACAAAACCAGAGCCTTATCGCAGACCGTATGCTACATTTCGCTCTATTATCATTTCGTACCGCTGATAATCCTTGGCCGCAGTACCAAGCCAATAACCTAAATTTCCCAAAGATTTCCTTTGCAATGTTATTGTTTTCTTTCCTTAGCGCACTATATTTTCGTTATGCACACAGCGTAATTCTTCACGTGCCTTCTTCGGAACGAATGGATAAGATCTCAAGGGTATACTTTTATTACTGAATATCATCTGACGGGGTCCATCGGTTTCATCTAGGCTTCTTTCTGTGCTTATCTCCCCGAGAGTATGAAGACTTCTAAGGAAGAGTTGTACGTAGAAGTCTGGTCCCATTGAGCTCCACTAGCCCGGATAACACATCTCTTACGTCTTCTGTCCTCAGCATGCACAGCCTAAGCCTGGAGACACGTAGGAGCCTCCTACCACTCCTACCCAGCCGTCCCTACTCATCCCTTTCCTGCCTGCCCCTTCCATGCCTGCCCCTGCCCCTGTTCCCTTTGTGTCGCAAACGATAGCGGCCCACTAATGCCTACTTTCCGCACCCGCTATCCAAGCTGTCACAAATATTGTCTTGTCGTACTATGTGTGTTACATTTTTATTTCTCTTGATATATATAGATATATAATGTTAGCGATGAATAAAGAACCTCCGAGCCATACAGTATAATACACGTCTTGTCAATCGCATGCATGTGTGCTACCCGAACCAAATGGGAGAGCTCAAGCATGGCTGCAAATACGATTCTAAACGTAAGATTTTACGCACGAAGTTGAGGTTTATTAAACCAATCGTTTTAATGTTCGGTGAATATCAAAAAAACCTGTTACGAAATGTAAAACGCATTACATTTTAATCGTTTTATGTAGATTCGGGAAAAAGTCAAAAAGTTTGCGAGTTACTTCGAGTAAAACACTCTTGCGTAGGCTCATAAAAATACACCCCGGGAAGAAAGTTACTCTAACGAAAATTGTAAATCAAACCGAAAATCAAACTCGGGGGTAATTTGCATGAAACTCAAGCAAACCGTACGCTGGCTGGAACATCTAAAATGAATCAACACAAAAGTGCGTGTAATACGTTCGCAAACAACATAGCGACGGTAGTGCTGCTCCTTTTGAAAAGTTCTTTGAAGCCGAAAAGGGACGAGCGTACGAAACGAGAAGAAAGAAAGCGATGCAAGTTTTTTTTTCTCAATAATGAACTAGTACCAGCCTGTCGAGGCGTGATTCCGTTCTCATCGATAAGGGTGAACATTTTCACGAGAACGGAATAGAAATACTTAGAAAAGAAAACACTATTTCAATCAGTGGAATGGAAATGGCGTACTGACAATGAACACCTTAAATCTAGATGAAAATAAAAATAAAAATCATATTGTTTAGATGCAGAGTACATACTCTCGTGATTAAAAAGAGAAAAATAAATCTTCCTCTGCATAATATAACGACGTTCAGAAATTCGATTTTCCTATTTTTGATGAATGCATATTGCATATTCATATTCGCGCTATTGTTGATGTATTTGGTGTTACATTGCTTGCTTTTATCGACGCAAATATTTGATGTTAGTTCAAAAATAACGCATTTCATTTTAATTTTTGAAAAATCCCTTTCCTTTAATGCAACATCAATGTCAAAATAAAATGTGTTTGAATTGGCGAAGTGTTCGTACAGGCAAGCAATGATTGCATTTTAGAAATGCACGGATTTCAGCATCGATTTGATTTTGATTTTTTCCTTGAATATTCCAGTTATTCCCGACTCGAATGGGAAAATGTGCCAACTGCCAAAACCGAGAGATCTTGGTACAGCACGTTTATAAATGTAGCACGCGACGACAAGAATATATTTAGATCGAAGAACACTTCTTTCATACTTAGTGTTACCGTCTCATTCATGGCACCAGATCTATAGATAAACATAAAGTTAGAAAATAAAGACAAGCACTAATTGCTTACGTTTTTTTCCTATCCGAATCTCCTGGAAAAGTGACCGGCACAGTTCGCGAAACGTTGGGAAAGTTTCAGTGGCCTTCTTAGCATTGATATACCCAGTTTGTAAAACAGTTTTTTTTGAAAACTAGTGTTAAGATTAGGAAACAGAGATGAGTCCAAAGATTTTTTTTTTACCATGGTATTTTCCAGCCATGCGTAAACGAACAAGAGAAGCCACAAGCTCGGGCTTCGGATCAAAATACCACACACGCTCACATAATATATACCACGCATTAGTAATCTGTTGAACATTTTTTTCTTATGTGGAAACAGAAAAGTTTCACGACAATGAAGTTGCCAGTCGGTAAATCAACTCTCAATAATATAATGGTGCATGCCAAACTTGGCTTCCAAAATCCCACCATAAGTTCTCGAATCTTTCTGTACCATCGACTTTGAAAATTTGTTGGCCATGTCAACTGAGAAAAAAATTGTCAGCAGAAAAGTTTCCTATACAGTATCAACCACAATATAGATTGCGTATATTTTATATAGATTGTCTCGTTTTGTCATTGCTTCCACCATAGCATTGTGGTTTAACGACGCACTAACGGCTAGCTCATGCTGGCCACGGACGATAATGGTGAAAAAGAATCACATAAAGTCGCGTACGTGGAATATCATAATAATTTCTATCTCAGCTTCACCATTTGTGAACGAGGACGTTCGGATTTGGTGTCATTTATTACAAAATCGACGTCCAGTATGTACCGTACATGCCCAACATATGCATGGTCACCTCCCCCCCCCCCCCCCCCCCCAGAACCAAAAAAACATATTTGGACGTTGCTTTTCATATGATGCGACATAGCGCTCGTGTCATATTGGTAATCCGTTCAAATATTTTCGGATGTAGTCCGATTGGTTTGATAGTATCCGGATTAGAGACATTCGTGGGATGCATGCCATAAACAAACGTCAAATGAAATGAAGTCGGTAGAATTTCGGTTGCAGTTGACAAGAGAATCTAGATATAGGAGTTAATTTTTACGAGGTATTTTTGCTTGAAATTGTGGCCATTTTTCACTTCACCTCATTTCGGAGACGGGGTGATTTATTTGAGAATATTCAAGTCAAACAAACTCGAGATTCTATCGGCATTCGGGATTTGAAAAATAAAAAGATAGAGAAAATAAAACTTTTTCTCCATTGGATTTAAATTAAGGGAGGAAAGAGACTAAGAAGTTTTGATTTAAGAGTCTCTTTCCAGATTTTACTTTCCATAAAATATTTATTTTCGTCTCTATAACCATTTCAGATTGACTTATATTTCTAATCTCTTGAATAAATACTTTCGTTTGATCCGATTGTCTACTAAGAGATCTTAATTACAAGATGAAAATTCGACGTTTACCACTGTGACGATCGTTCGAAACCGCCATTAAAAGGCAAATAAAACGTACAACTGGTAAATAAGTTTCTAGTCGAGGGGTGAAAAATGAATCATAGAAAAAACTTTCCTCGGAATTTAAAACCGAGTACGCAAGCACTCACTCAATTCCCATCATGCATGCCTTGCCAAAACTTTACTCTTTCCGTTCAATCTTGGTAAAAAGTTTGCTTAGGAGAGCTGAATTTAAGTTTTTTAGTTTATTTATTCTCGTTTGGTTGTCTTGAACCTGAATGGTTCGGTTTCTTGCAAACTCTATGCGACGATCGCGTGTGTCACTTTGCTTGGTCGCTTTTATTTCCTGAGGCAAAAAATTGCGAATCTCGGACGTAATCAGCTCGACAAAACGACAGGAGCCAAACACATTCGTAGCACGATTTTTTGCGAAGCTATACATCTACGATCGATTTTCAATTTCAAAAGTTTACTTCATGGAAGTCGGTTGACAAGCTACCCGTTTGAAACTCATTTTGTCGGAAGTATTTTAAACTATTGACACCGCTTAGTTTAGTTAGTTATTGGCACGTTGGTTGACTTTTGTAACTGACCCACACTTTCAAAAAGTTTGAAACAGAAAAGTACGAACGAAAAAAATTTGTCTACCACACCACAAAATAGTAACTGTTAGTAAACATAGTGCTGGAAAGTTTGATCTACTTTGATGTGTATAACTGAAACTAACCGAGATTGAAAAAATATATTTTGAAGCTATAGCGTGTGAAAGCAAACTAATTAGAACAAGCGAGCGAAGCGTCTTCCATTCAACGCTAATGAGCACATTTTTGTTCGCGTTCCATAGGCCAGACGGAATGTCCGATCTAGCAGACATTTTGTGTGAATAGATACTAACCCCTGTACTAACTTAGATCTGTGAGATCAATTAGTTAAGTAGCTTTTTCAATAAAAATGTTTAAAAATATGAAAATTCCCAAAAGATTAAGAAGGAGCAGTTTTAATAGTAGAAATTGTTAGCATAGCTAATACAGAAAAAAACCTCTTCTTTTACTATTACATTTAGGGCCGGTTTTACAACTTTTCTTAACCATGAGTAAAGAGATATAATCCTCAGAAACAAAATTAATTCCGTGCATGAGATTGGCTGTTGCCATGGCGATACCAATTTAATCCTATGAAT
>QKMV01000114.1:0-31562 GCA_003287335.1 Lednia tumana
CCTTGTTTGGTAGATATTGATCGGTACAAGCGCACCCACCCCTCGCCCTGCACCCACACACTACCCCCCCCCCCCCCCCCACCTCGGGGATGCCAGCATCCCTTAGCGGCATTGCGGCGAGTGCTGCTATCTGTGCGGAACACTCAACAACCTGGAACACCTGGAAAATTATCTTCCGGATTTTGGAAGACGAAGCCAATTAATTTTGATTCAGTGGTATCCTTAACATCTATTCCTGAAATGATTTGATCAATTTTGATTGGAGAGTGCCCGTGCTGCGATTACCTATTATTGTATTTCGGGTATTCAATTCCATGTCATAGCGGGGTTGTTAAACGAATACGATGCGATTTATCAAAAGGAAGAATTGTATTATCTTTGACATTGACAGAGCATATAATTTACACATAAAAGCAATGCATCTTCTGTCATAAATTCAATAAAGAAATATGTAGGTCAGATCCACAAGAACGCAATATGATGTATTACGGGAAAACGGGGAAATTTTTGGAAAAATTGCCTTATCCAGAGGAAAAGTTAATCAACCGATGGATTTGTAAAAATATGATCAAAATGGTAAAAGTGTAAGCTGGAGATGGAAAATCATTCATACGTAGGCCAAGAGCCTTTTTTACGGTTGTAATATAGAGATCGTTTAATACGGGATGGCATGGAATACGGCATGGCATCGCACTTAGCTCTGCAGGAAACAATTAGAACGGGGTGTGCATGCGAGGAAACTGTGATCGCGCAACGCGTGGAGTGGTATGATGACACTCGATGGTTTGCTCAGCGATTCGGCCAGCTTTTAATTAATCACATATCTTTAGTTACACACGATGAATATGTGACACAATCATATGTGACGGTGGCGTTATTCCTACCTGAGTAAGCCAGTGGAAGCGAATCCAACATGAATCTATTCAATTTCGAATTACAGTTTAATTGCGTGAAATCATATTATATTAGATAGGAATAGTACAGCCACCATGCCTGTATGGCACTAAACATATACATATCATCTTCATTGTGTGGTTTTTTCTTTTACGTCTATTGTGAGTACTAGTTCTCTTCTGTATGAAAATGTGCAGGCAGATTAAATCGACAATTATATTTTAGCTTATAATCTCCCCGTTTGTGCTTTGATGGATGGTTTGGTTGCATAAACAACGGTCTGAATAAATAACCACACCACGAATTTATGAGAACGAGGTTAATATGCACTAATTTCCAATTCATGGGACGCGATTATATGACACTACGTGGAACTATGATATTGCTGAGTCATAGTCGGACTCGAAAATGTAATATTTTTGGTTCTTGAATGTGAAACATGCATTTTATTAAAACAATTTGGGAGACATCTGTCGCATCTCTCTTTCTCTCTATACACACACACACATATATATGTATATACGTCAGACGACATAGCTTCACCCACGCTCCAAAGAAAAGAACGGAAAATCTACATAACATTTCACAACTGTTGATTTTTTAATTAAAAGGAAAAGTCCGTGTACTAAGAGCACTTCTGTAGTTTTTTCTTTTCTTATTTATAATTGAAAATCTCACTCTTGGGGGAGAGCCCTTATAAAAGAATGGCACAAAACGCCAGTGTCACATGCGTCACATCAAAATAGCTCAACCAAAACTGAGATTCATTGTTGTGTTCATTGTTGTTGTGTTGTGAGCAAACGTGCGTTGTCTTTGGTGCAAATTAAGAGATAAGAAATTGTTGGGAACGCAGCGATTCGTATAGGACGAACGATCCGGGTATAGCATAAGTATAATGTTCATGAAAGTAATTGCTGAAGAAAGAAAACCCACCGTTATTATAAACCTTGTCTTATTGAAACGGGCCTCCGCCGAGGTTAATATTCTATAGATCTGTGGAGATCATATGGCACGGAGTAATTAAAACTAATGGCAAAATTATAGAAAACTGGTCATAAATTAATATGCAATGTGGGTGGCAGCAAATAACTCGAAGTTTGGTAAATAGGGCTGTGACACAGATATGATAAATTACTCCATACTCCGCTATAGAACACCATGTCCCTACATTATTTCAGACAAAGTTCTCTTTTCCCAACCACACAAAAGGAAAAAGTCGGCTAGTAAATTACATAACAAATAACCATATTATTATCATCTGCTCGTTATGATACTTGAACACATAAAGCAGTAAAGTATAAAATAATCTATACAAATAGAATATGTAGCGAACCGTTTGAATTGCGTGTTTGAAATCCATGATTGGCATTCACGGCGGCAGTCAGCTGTAATATAGAACTTTGAAATGCTCCCAAAGGAATCGTGGAAATATCGAAACATCTCGTAAAACTAGAGAAACAACCAATATGGTGCAGCAGTTACCGATTTTATAGAGAAAACATGGTAGGATGCATTCGAGCAACTCGAAAAATTCTCGTAAAACAGTGACTCTATACATCAGAATTAGCCCTCGGCGAAGGGTTTATATATTCTACAATCTCCACCCCCGGCTAAAGAAGGCACTAAACCTTATTCCATGGTTGACAAATAAAGACTTCGCATTCCGCGCTTATTGTCATTTACAAAACAAATTTGAAGAAAATTCGTCAAGATTACCCAAAGTCTTCAACGTGGGCAGACTGGAAAGCGAGGAAAATGAAGTCGCTGGCACCATTATTCAGAGCAACTGTCATCACCATCATCATCACCCCCAGCGAGAGTAATTTCCTTTTCCCCACAACACCCGTACGCCGTCCTGTCACCATTTTCACGGTGCAAGAACACTTTGTGATCAGAATTTATATACAAACGAAATGTGTCGACTTGGCAAGAGTGGTAGCTGAAAGCTTAATAGCCTTGCTTTGAATCAGCTCATTTTCACAGGCTTTTCATGAACTTTCGGTGATATCGTGCAAAATACTTGAGCTTACGATGCGGCTTTTACACCATAAAGGGGACGGTGCAGTACAGCTTGGGTGCAATTTTGTTGGCTGTTATTACCGACCAGGAAAGAAACACTTTCGAGCGTCGGTAGAGTGGACAGAGAATCCTAGCAACGGTCAAACGCATTTAATATCGCATTTTCATTTTCACGGTTCGTATATGCTCAAAATGAATGGTAAATTGCTTGCTGTAACGCTATCGATCGACTTTAAAACTTTTATAGCAGCTAAAATAGAATTCAATACACTGAACCGTGCGTTATTTTCATAAACTCGACAAAAAATGTATGCATTAGTGCACGAAATATTTCACAATATTTTCCAGTGAAGTGTCTGTGTAAGCACCGTTGTAAATCCCTCTTTCCACAAAACAAAAAATTAGAATATACAGGATTGGAGGTTTATATTGATTCCGCTCATTAAACACAAAACAAAGCTGTCGGATCGAAAATCTCTCCCTCCATAAAACTAATTAAGCCCCCGTTTGCACTGAATTCAGTTGGAGTAAAAAGAATGAGTGTATGCGGATGCATTTGTGTGGTGCCGAAGTGTAGTATTTATTGCCCGCCGATATATGAGTCTCAACATTCCTTGTGTGTGACAGTGGGAGCGATATTTTAACATTGGGACAAAAAGTATGGAAATAATATGTGCATGTAATACCAACATGCAGTGCATTTATATGCACTTCTTATGTGTGTGTACATCTATCATTACGAGGTAATATTTAGAATAGGGTTACGACGGTATCTATTTCAGGGTATTTCATGATTTATCTTTTCCGGATTAAACGAGTTGTGTAGAAACTCGGACAACGGTCTGATTCTGTCAAAAATGAAGCTCGATTTGGCTCACTCTACTACATTAAAGACAGATCGGGGCAAAACAGAAAAGAAACTGGTACACGGTTTACCCTTTAATATGTCGCTTTTTCCCCCCACCATACAATCTGATGGGCTAGGGTTCCATTCTTTTCCCTGGCTGCAAAACAGGCATTATCTTCTCCGACTTTGAGGTCCGTAGCGCCATAAATAAACTACAGGTCATTGTTAATGCAGGCATGCATGGGTTTCCACTCTTTTTCCACGGCCGATATTTTAAGTGCTGCGCTTGACATTGCACGGCGAACCTAGGGCCAACTCACAAGCCAATGCGTGCTTCGAACCCGCCTCAGAGTCGGATACCAACACTACAATACCAGCACTGCCAGCTTCTCCGCAGATGACACGGTCGGGGCCCGCGTGCTCTGCGCGCTACGTGGTTTCGCATAAACCATCCTTCGAGCTGCGAACGATGCAATTTGGATGTGATTTATCCAACGCTACTATTTGCACGGGGCTGCTCTCATATTTATTCTGCGGGTCTGCTTCAAGGGTTTGCGTAGACAATCTCAGCCCTGCTTAATAATATAGCATGAAATACTTCTGCGATGTGTGGAATAGAGAACACTGCGAAATGCTTGTATTATTTGGCTTGTTTTGGATACAATTTCAAAAGGATACAGTTTTATTTTGAGTGCAGAGATTTTATGTGATCTCACCACTGGTAGAATTACTTTACGCTGTAATAAAGGCGTTGTGTCTAAGTAATTAATAACAACACATTCAACTCCAAACTCGTTGATTAATCTTTAGTTTCTCAAACATGCCACGTATCATAGTTCTGGAAACTATTCTACACTTAATCATGCGTCCAGGTAATCTCTGCTCTTCCGTATAATTGATGGATGCCCTTTGTTTAAATGCTAATAGGCAGCGTAATGGCTTAGTAAATTGTACGGGCCGGACCCAAAGTAGCGATAAAACGCTTTGTGTACTAGAAACTGCGGGTGTTTATGGAAATCATCTCGCTAATAATGAAGCCGGCAGTGATGTCGTTCGTCTGGTCAGCACCGGAAGCAGTATATCGCCGTCCCGGGTAACAGTCGCTATTTTGTTCGCTGTGCGCACAAGTTGAATCGCGGCGGCTGGACGCTAGGTTGGTCACGGCAAGGCGTTTGCCCGGTACGTCGGTCAAGTTGATTAGGACGGGACCAGTCAGGACGTTCGGCCATTAATTGACAGCGCGCCATGCGGCGCTTCTACCGATGGAGAAACACGACGACAACGACGACGACGACGACGACGACGACGACGACGACGACGACGACGACGACGACGACGACGACGACGACGACGACGACGCCCAGGACCCGTGAGGTTGGGATGCCGGGTGAAACATGACACACGAATTTACAATATTCGAAGTAATTTGCGACGTTCGTTGCGACGGAATTTGGATGTTTCGTTACTCACCGATTGGAAAGTTGTTTATAGGGAAAACGCGGTCCATATTAGATTGATAACAGGGCCGCAATGAAAACAAAGCTTAAACTTGTATGGCCGGTCAAAAGCTTACCACTCTAAACGTACTAACAGTCCACTTACAAAGCTTCAGCCGTGCAGGCACTATACTGCCATTGACATCCATTCAATATTGACGTAAGTCCTAAGTCCACGAACGCCTACAAGCCGCAAATAATATTAAACTCTGAGGATATTAGCGAAGACCACACGAGGCTAAATTTCCATGTTCGAGTCGACCTGCTTAAATCTACGGATATGGGATGCTCGATTTGAGTCGGATATAATTATAGCAAGCTGGGAATTGCAATGTGCATGGATTCGAGGCATGGCTTGGTCATTTGTCCGGCGTAAGTATACAGCATTGGGCAAACAGTTTCTCGACAGGGGTCGCGGGGGACAAACTAATCAGAGCCGAACATGGCGTCGCTGGTATTCCAACGTCCAACTCACTTTGAAACTAATCTCGTCACTAGAGCTGCATTTCCTATCTGTCACTCGAAATAAAACAAAATGTCGAACGCAAAAATAATGACCAATTATTGGTTCATACCGCGGAACAATATTATTGAATATGTCGAAACAGCCATCAAATAATTTGATTCGCGTGGCTTAAAAGTGACGCACTTCAAAACAAATTCTCATTAATATTTCGAAAAAGTGAATTGAAATGCAAATTATTAAGCGTTTATAATAATACAAGTTGCCGTCTGTCATAGCGTTGATCATACGAATCTGTCAGACTCGATTTGTTTGAACTGAAATCCTGCGTTGCACATCAAAGAAAACCCCCTAAACAAGTTATAACCGAATTTCGGGGCAGTTGGGAAATACGGAACAACTAGAAGCTTTTGGATGCAGGATTTTGGCTGTCAGAATGGCTATGCTGCAAATAAAGCTCACGCCCTTCAAATAAAAGATCTCGAGAACTTGCCAAGCGTCTTCAATTAATTCGAAAGCCAATAGCGAGCTAAGGCGCCGTTGGCCCACGTATACGCTAGCATATGCAAATGTGTGTACAAAATCCCCTTATTTTCCGGAATAAATTGGGTAAAGTCGATGGTAGCGCCCAACGTCCGAGGTCAAAGGTATTTGCTTCAATGGACCAGAGCGTTCCGGAGGCAAAAAACATCAAAACAAATATCAAGGAAAGTAAACTTTCTTTTTCTTTCCGCGAACTCACACCCTTTGCGTTGACCCGGTCTTTCCCCTTCCTAGTGTTCGCCATTCGTCCCGTTTCTTGTGTCCATTCATAACATTTTTTCTCGAGCAAACAATATAAGAGGTTAACTTTGAAGCCTCTGCTATGCATATGTGGCATCGGTATGTTACCTATGAAGCATTTTCATTTATTTCCCGAAGCCCGGGTGGATAAAGTTCCGCGTCTGTATTGGCTGTATGTATGTACACAATGGAATTCGTCGGCTCTCTTGCGTGCTTGAAAAGAGCACCTAGTACCTACAGTGATATATGAGAGAAGACTGAAGAGTGTTATGCCACTGCCATAGTACTTCGAACCAACTTCCGAAATAGTACTCCGCCTGAATGAAGTAATATGATCCTGGAATTCATAATTCTGCTCTCAGTGGCGTTGTGTGATATCAAAGATGAAATAGGTGAGTAAGTACGGTATTCCAATACATTCTTTTTCTGGTTCAAAAATATTTTCCCACCCTCCATTATAAAACATTTTTCTGGTGATTTCTTCGGTCAGCAATCGACACATTTCTCCTTTCTAATAAAGCAGTAAATAATGATTCCACCTCCCAGATTTGGGTCAAGCGGCCCCGGAGCGCGCATCGCGAGCGAGCGTGACACAATTTCACCCCACCCCATCACCACGCCTGTGCCTCTCCGCGCTACAAATTGGTCAAAGTTCGTGGAGGATGCTCGTCATTGAACGCCTATACAAAACCCACATAGGTGTTAACTACCTGAAGGTACCCGTTTCTGTAACTAGCTTCGCTTCACGCAATCGCGAAGAAAAAATATCAAACTACTCAATATTGCGTTGTTTGCTTTGTGAAGAGAATTACAGACATGTGCTTTACTGAATTGAGAACGCATTTTTTCTTTCACCCGATAATCATTGTACGCTCTGAAATGTGATCTGCTATGTCGGTAAGCGGTTCACCCAGGCTGGTGCAATATGCAGGAGGAATACGTAATCCACGGAGACGACGACGACGACGACGACGACGACGACGACGACGACGACGACGACGACGACGACGACGACGACGATGCCAAAGAGTGCAGGGTCGAAAGGCAATGCGGCCACGACTCCTTAATAGAATAATAGAAAAATTGCATTCAACTCAGCTGAGAGAGGAAAAGAGTCGAGGTAAAACGTTTGGACGGGAATAAATGCATTCCGCCAGGTGGTTCAAGTTATAAAGACGTTCTATGTTTGTCGTGAGAGAGTTCCGTTATCGAATTCAGTACATCAGCAGGAAGTCGGTTTAAACGATATCAAATTTAGAAATTTACGATTGAATGGCCGTAGAAATGTTTGCTGTGAAACAACGTTGGTGGAGGCGCCATGTTGGTGAAAAGCACGTATCATATAAAGTAAGCCGGCGATAAGCTTACATTGACCCAATTTGTGGAAATTTAGTCGGATAATTAGTATGAATTGAAACAAGGTATTAACTGCAGTAGAGTTCACAGAGAATGTAAGAGCAATTATTTGTCGCGATAAAATTAAACACTACTCGGCAACGCGGTGATGGTGTGTAAGGTCTCGTCACTCGAAACAAATGTAAACTAACAACGGAAAAAGTATTAGCCGTCGGGCGAATACTAATCCAGTGCATTTTTTCACGACAAAAGCATCCTCTATTAAACAAGCATGTTCTTCAGCTGAGATGGCGTCCAAAGAATGACATATTACTCAGCAAACCCCTTTCGGCGGTGACAGCTGATTGTCGTCCCAACAGCTTCCTTGTTCAAGGCACTGTGCAGTCTGCCGAGGAATATAATTGATGAGCCTGGGGCCATTAGTCAAAAATTACTACTCGCATTGCATGACAAAATCACATGCTTTATATTACACGTATAAAGGAAATAAATGAAAATAAACCATTTGATCTATATGTAGGCAGCCATTGAACAAAAAGGCATAAGTGTTTAACAAATTTGAACACAGGACACGCGTCACAGGTGGACGCATCATTAGCTGCAAACATTTTAATGATTTTCATTTGCCAGACATGCAAAAATGATATTTCTTCCAGTGCACATCCATGTATCCAGCGGCGACACTTTGTGTTTTGCGCGCGGGTGTATCAAGGTATTTATTTTACTCGAAAAACACTAAACCACACCTACTTGCATCAATTATTGGTTGAGTGAAGTGAAGACTTGAATATGATTACCCGTAGAAAACAACACATGAGTTTTTTTTGTGTGTGTTTGTGTGTGTGTTCGTTTGCGCTCTACAGCCCAAACTGCTTGTCCGATTTTAATGACATTTTCAGTTTACCTTCAAAATCTTTCAACTTATACTCCCTACTTTTACAACGCAATCGAAAGAGATTTTTTCTCATTAGTTGCAATTTTGTAAGTTTTTTCTATTCTGATCATCTGTGTTCGATCCTTGTTCACAGCCTGGAGACTTAACGGTTACATTTAGTGCAATACAACTTCCAGTTTATCTTTGAAAAATGAAAATCTAGGACTGGCATACATTTGAGCGCGTGCTATTCCGTAGTTCTATTGTAAATATGATTTTTAATTGGATTTTTCAGTTTCAATTGATCATTCTTTAACTCTACACGCCACAACTCTGAACCGAGTTTGATAAAACTTAAGGAATAAGTTTAAAATGATTATTGAAACACGTTTGTAAAATTTAATGTCGTGTAATGTGTAGTACATTTAGGATAAAATCGACTAGAAGCAGCATTTATCGTTTGAAATCTGTAAATTTGTGTGACATCCATCTGAAACGAACTGTCAAAATCCATATTTTTTTTCATTTGGGTAGCTCAACTAATCATTGCAGCCGTACACAAGTGTCGCTTACAAATAATGCCATTTTTATTTAATTTTTAAAGAATACTTTAATGTCGAGTCAAAGGCGCGATTCATGTTATAGTAAAAATGATTAACATGAGAAGACTGTAGACGACTGGCAAAATAGGCCCTTGTCATGTCTAGACTCAATATTTTTTCTTTAATGTATTCTTCTAAGTTTATCAATTGAAGTTTGAAACAAATACTACGCTCATCTAACAACGCATTTATATTACGCGTTGCGGCAAAGCCCAGTTTAAATAAATAATTTGATTGACATTTTCGTGGCATTTATGATTATAAATCAAAATATTTTCGACACTTCCACGATTGGCGGTGAGACCAAAAGTCAATTTGAATTTTTCCATCTTTTTCCCCTGTAATAACTTTTTTGGTTTCTTTACATAAAAATATTCATTTGCATGCATTTGCCTAATGATTCCGAATGAAGTATCGGCGAAATACGTTGCGCCAGAAAATATGCCAATCGTTAATGTTCCGAAAATAGTTTTAATCATAAAGAGATTAGTAACTCGCGCTTTGAAGTTTGAGATTCAATACGTGAACCTGTCGTGAACCGTGCCCGTAACTTGCTTCACAGCAGGCCAGTTTTTCAGGTGTCTGCTAAGGACTTAACAATCCGTTACCAAAACAAGACATCTGATTGGCTGTTGCCATGTTAATAAGAAGTTAACGGACTGTTAGATTCTTAATAGGCCACTGAAAAACCTGTCCAGAGCGAGCGACGGAGAAGGCAGGCATGTGAAAAGACAGGGTTGATACTAATTTGTAAAAGCGCACGTGACGTAACACGTAGAAAAAATCGCCAGGGCGTGCCTGCATAAAAATGTACTTATGTAAAAAAAGAACCTCACCGATTCCCAACAAATCCAGCGGTGTCCTGGAGCATGACTTGGCCGTGACTTGTCAAGAGGTGTGACAGGCGTACGAGTGCAGTGCTTTAGTTAACAAGACAAAATACTGTTCTTTGTCAATAGAACGCCAGCTCTGCGGCATTTTCCGTCTAAATAATATGTGCATGGCAGAAAGGGAAGCAGATCTGCAACAAGGCAGCTGGGCAAAGTTTCAAGCATCCCTATATGCCTACCAGCTATCGTCAATGGCTTCACCAATAAAATAAGGATACAGGGACACGTCCACTTGAAGAAAATAAAACAATTTCTATGAAAACCCGAGCTCTTTCTGAACAAACGCAGCCCCGAAGTAAAATAAATTAGACACGTCCTACTGCCGAAGAGTGCGGCCGGCGATGATTTCCATCAGAATAATTCAAGCAAATTGTATAAAGATGAGGAAAATGAACGCGGAAAACAAAATCCTAGTGCAGAGAGTTTATTTTTAGCTTTATAATGTCACTAGCGAAAAGTAAATTCGCTACCCGGTAAACTTCCACCGCACTAATTTCCATATTTTTAATTTTCCATCGTACCTGCGTGTCTTGGCCGCGATTCACGTAATCTTCACTTACGGCATAAAACTGCGTCAACCGAAGACTCACATGCTTGCTTGCAGAATCTCAAATAACCTGTGGGAGAGTAAGGGCAAGATTTCGCGCTCCAGAAATGGAATCAAGAGAATCATCATCCCATCAGCCAAGAGGGTGGTCACACGGGATTAAAACCTCAACACTGGCTGTTCTACGATGTTTTTATGCTAAGCAATCACATCAGCTGAGGAGACATTTTCCGCGCTCCTCTGCGCACGGCTCCTGGAATGTAATTCAACTGCATGCTTTTAAGGTTTACGACTGGCGTAGAACGTTAAGTACCCTCCGAGAATAAACGCACGTAGGAAAACAGAAAGACCGCATACGTTTGCAGTTTTCAAGCTTTTCAATCCGGTCCGACGACGTAGGTATAAATGCTTATCGAAAAGAAAGTTTCGTGAAACCGTGAATAAAGTTGGTGTGCAGTTTTCGTTTGAAAAGCTGTTTTGTGCAATGTGCAATTAACGGTATTGCATCGAAATAATATGGGCGTTACCGACTTTAACGAGTGAACAAGGAGTGCGACGGTGGAAAAAGAAGGTGATGGCTGGATTTTCAACAAAAATAGTTGCGCGGGAATTTTAGAGACAGAAAAGGTGATAACAAACGGTTACATTAGGACGTTACGAAGGACGAAACAAAAGAAAAGGCATAATGAAGGAAATTCGTAAGACTTTTCCTGTCCAATTCGTTCTTTATGTAGTCAAATAATATTAATTGGTTGCATTGCAGTGTGACACGCCAGTGTTCAAATTTCTTTAAATTGAGTGCTCCCAGCTACTTAAAAACTAAATAGCGTAGTTGATGGGAAAAGAAGATTCACGTTTTAAATTGTTAAAGCGGAAAACACAGGCACAATAAATTAGAGAAAGTAACACGTCGGAAGCAGTTATAATCTTTGCACAAGTTAAAATGTTTTTCGCTCATAAATTCCAACATAAGCTTGAAATTACATTTTAATTAATGGCGTGATCGGCTACTGGCCAGCCAAGAGGACGGTATCGAGCTAATTCCACGCTCAATTAGGAACAGATTACGACAAACTACGTTAACATAATAGTCTTGAGTAAGATAATAGCTGAGCCTGACACGTAGAGATTTGCCCTGGCTCATTAGGCCAGCAGGCCGGCCTTGTACACAAACATATTTTCCGTGCTACACGGCCAAGGGTTTGCGGCAGTTTTGCCAAGAATATCTGCAACCAGAGTCTGTCATGAATATTGGTGGTCGCATTTTCGTAATCGTCGCTGGATTTACAATCTTTGTGATACCTATAGGGTTAATATTTAACCATAATAGGGACCATGAAGACTGGCCCATTAAATCGAGTATTAGATGTTGCGTAGGGCATAACGTGATGCTGGGGGAACAGACTACTAGCTCATTCTGGTCGCCCGGGCAAAACAATAACTTAGATCGAAACTGTGTTGTCCACGGGCTCGGTAAGCTCTTCGCCGTACGATAGCTAAACAAATCCCTTCAAATATGAGGGCCGCGTGTCCGACGAGGAAAATGGAAATGAATTCGAGTTTGAAAGCTTTGAAACTACAGTTGCGGCATATTGATATGGCCACAGCTTGTATGGTTTGGAACTCATAAGCGAGAAAAGATAACGCCATTGTATTAATTTGCGAAAACAAAAACTTGTGCTGTACTTCGGGGAGAAAATGAGCTAGCAAATTGCCACTCCAGGCGATTTTGTGGGTTTTTAACGATTTTTTATGTGTTAGGAAACATTTTTGGGAGGGAAAGCGCATTTTTATCGGGGGAATTTTTTTATAGTTGATAGTGAGAAATAATTATACTTGTCCCTAAACGCAACCCTCAGAGCAGCGCTCAGAACAAATAGATGTCCATTTTTGTTACATGCCTTACGCTAAGGTTCGAGGGAGACGCTGTGAACAAGAAATATACTACAACGATACGGGATCCATTTCCAAACAGGGCAAGTCTTCCATACCAACATGATATATATAAAAACCACAAAGAGTCGGCGGAAATATAAAAACGATAAGGGCTTCTGATGTTAGTGGAGTGCTAGTGCTACTGAATTTAGTGCATCGAACTATGTACCCATTTGGCTCCTTCATTGAACCACTTTTCCTGAAGATTAACCCCGTTATAAATTAACCACCACGCCAACACGAAATTATTTTTCAGAACCTTACCCACACGTGTCTTCGTGAGTTATAATGAAAGGCAGGAAAAGTATTACGGGCACCGTAACGTCTACCCAAATGCATATCAAAGCACTTGGAGCAAGTTGGCCAAATTGAAAGGCAGTGCGGGCCCTGCGATGCGTTTGCTCAGCTCGACACAATATTATGTCGGGCGTGCAGTTTATGGGTGCGGTGTAACGAGTTAGCTGTTAGATATGGTTACTGTCCTACAACAAAAACCCAAAGATTTATTAAACTTGGTGTAAATATTGAATGACACGTACAAAGATTAATGCTCGATCTCGAAACAAAATCTTACCAAATGCACATAGCTCGGTGGAACATTTCCCTCGATCGATTCAGCTTTTGGCGAAGTCGTAGGACTGCAGTAACACTATTTGGACACCGTCCAGGTTCATTGCATACTGTGTCGTCTTTTTGGCAAAAATAAAAACTATCCCTCGACTCTTGGTCCAATATAACAGGAAGTCAGTTTGCGACAGACACATTTCTCCCTCTGTTGATTCATCAGCAAAAATTCTCAAGTAAAATATTGTACCAATATTTTGTGTCTTTTATAAAACAACTCGAACACAAGATGTTCAACTAACTCTGAGTTTGAAACTTGAAGCATAGCTTGCAAAGGTACACGAGTAGACAGGGTCAAGGTGAAGAAGTGTAACGGTACATTAGCCGAAAACTTGATCAACTTCGTCTAATATCGTAAAAGAGAAAATTATTCGAACGAAAGCAACTCATGCGATAGAAAAATCATACCAAGCGCAATATAATTGTTAGGAGATGGAGTTTTATACTACAGGAAGGCGAAAAGTAGAAGTTGATAGGAATTTCAAATAACATGGTAATGGAAGCTAGACTTTATGCACGATACCAACCGGATAACCGAAGACTGCTCTGAGCATCTTAGACAAAAGACCGGGCATTTAGTGAAACTTCTCGTCTTTCGCAGTAAAAGTACGAGTAATAGAGCCAAAGTCTGAAGAAGAATCAAGACGTAAATCATCCATTGTACTCACGAGAAACTTTGCTCGAAAAAGACGGAATCTATATATTCTAGCACGTCGTCTTGAATTCGTGTGCCGAAAATTTCAAATAAGAAAAATACGCGAAATTTGAGCGCAACTTGAGTCGCCTTTCAGCCAAATTTGTAAGCCGCACCCAAGTCCCTGCCTTGTGCATCGCCCCCTCCAAAATATCGCCCTCTAGTACCTGCGACCACCGAAGCTCTTTGCAGAGGTAAATAAACATACAACGAGTTTATAATTATAAGAATGTACTCTAGTTTGGAAACAATCCCATCTATCCGCGGCATGTGACTTGCCTCCACGACAAGAACTTTTCCCCTCGAGGTTATCCGCGCTCCGGAACAATAGCGAGGTTGGTGGCAGCGCTTCTCGGTACCGTACCTTTTACATTACGGAAACCAAAAGCTTCTTTGCTATTGAATAAAAATTCACAAAAAGCAACGACAACTTTACTGGATTAGAAAAGTTTCTCCAACGTCGTAATTTAATCGGAGCTGTAGTTTTGATTCAGCCGCTGACAGTATAGTTCATCCACATAGTTTCACTTAGCATCATTTCCCTGTGTGCCTGTAATTATAGCTTCGTCGGAACGGACTGCATGGCGACCATAACGGCAAAGTTCACGTTCGAAAACATGTGTGACAAATCCCAAATCCCCTGAACGCCTCGATTCGACAGGAATCTGCACTCACGACAGTTGTTCCAGTCGAATACAACACGATCGATGAGCACCTACTTAATATTTGGCTCGAGCCGGGATCACACTCATTATTAGAACGGCTTATCGTACGAATAGAAAGAAAATTGTGTAAAATTAAAAAACGAAGAAGATCCGCGTGAATTTTAATTGCCAGTTAACAGATTGCAGAGATTCATTTCATGTTTGAATGGTACCTAGGAAAGACAAAGAAGTTCTCTGAACATGAAGTACGAAGCTGTAACAATTTTGCGGCAACATTACCCGTCAGATAAGTAGGTTAATGTACAAATTTAAATTCTTTTCACAAAATGCGAAATTTATGGCCACTTCATAAGCTCATATTAATATCATTATTTTAAAATGAAATTGGTAAACGGTTTCGGTTTTCCTGAAAACCTGGTAGCTATAAACCTCCTATCGTCAACATTGATCGTCACATGGAGTTCGAATCTAAGACACCTGCACGAACAAAAAATCTACCTTAGACTTTCCAGGCAGTCCCGTAAAGTGGCAGAGAAGAAAAGTATTAGGAGTCAAACACAAAAGGGATGTAGAAACTATACTAGTAAACAGCGCGAGGAAGGAAAAACGAGAATATCACTTAGAGGTAAATAACATAAAAACTATTTACGATGTAATTTGTGGTAGGAGAGCGCCTTCACTGGATGAGATTACAATGCATTGTGACAAGAAGAAGCACCGGCGTTGTTGTAGCGCGAAAAACACTGTCTAGTGAAATACACATCCCATTGACTTGACTTGCATGAGAGCGTTTTTTTCAACCACCAACCAGGCGGCCATAGCGTTTTGAAGCGTTAAACCTGCCAGATTTATTTGAGATCACAGTAACAATGGCATTGATTCGATCAGAGCGTATTCTGGTAATAGAAAAAGTTATATTGATGCTATACTTATAGCTAAAACTAGTATGATATTAGTCCATCAGTTCGTAGATTCATTACGAGGTAGACGCTTATTGGCTTCAACCTCATAAAATGTTATTCACATACACCACCCGGAGGGTCACGGCACCGTACTGTACGATGGTTCCAGAAATTACAAAAACATATGTTGTTGCGTACATGCACCTATGAATCTACGATTTCGTACTTTAATGTATTACGTGGTTTTGTAAAAAAGGTACAATTTGAGATTAGCTTCTGATCGCATTAAAATATTATGCCAAGCACTTTCCAGATTAACGATACTCTCAAAGTAGATCGAAATGCAATACGAATAAATATTTTGGGTACGATGTTAACATACCTACCTGTTTAATCATTTTAATGGCTATCACGAGTTCCAACCACGAAGTTCGTCGTGTGCAGGACAGGTGCTTAACCCAATTACTGTTTTACCGCATTACACTGATAGTTTAATGACATGCGAATGTATAGGATCACTTCTGCTTACTCACAGCGCAGCTCAGCGCAGCCACACGGTCGCAAGCATAAATAGCCGTCACGGCTGTCAGCTTTTTCATGTGAGCAAAGATAATTCCTGTAACTGTATTATTCTCTTTGAACCATGTTTACATAAAGTACACCAATAACAAAGTTTCACGAGCAAGACGCTCGAATCACCTATGCTTCAGCACTTCAGTCTAAAAACGAAATACAGAACAAACGAAATACAATTTCTCGAGAGCTCTGTAACTAGGGCCTTTTTGTAGTACCTAGGAACTAGGTTTTATTCCTAGTACCTAGTAGTACCTAGTAGTAGCTACCTACCTAGTACCTAGTACCTACCTAGTGGTACTTAGTAGTACCTAGTAGTATCTATTAGGTACTATTCTTAGTAGAACCTAGTACCTAGTAACTAGTAGCTAGGTACTATTCCTAGTAGTACCTAGTAGTAGCTACCTACCTAGTACCTACCTAGTGGTACTTAGTAGTACCTAGTGGTACTTAGTAGTACCTAGTAGTACCAAGTACCTAGTAGTATTACCTAGTAGTAGCTACCTAGTACCTAGGAACTAGGGCCTTTTTGTAGTACCGTATGCATTCAAATTGGAGGAGCTAGTTATTCACGGGGGTGAAATCACAGAAAAGTCGAGGATTTTTCGGTAGCGGTCTCACACTTCAGAAAGGCATTTTAATGATCATTTAACGATCATTTTAATGATCAAAGAGCATTTTAATGACCCCAAGCGCTGTATTGGCAACCTATTGTGATTGTTGGTATAATTACACGAGTTCAACCTAAATCTTAAACCTCCCGGTGCTATCAATAAAATTGAAAGCATTCTGTATCAAAGGCGAGTAATAAATAGGTTATAGTGTACGCGTTAAGCTTCTTGAAAAGCGGTTTTTCGTTTTCGGTCTAAATTGCGAGAGAATCGCGTCGGACGTGCTCGACCAAAGGAGCTCAAGTAAGCGTGAACATTCGTACAGCGCAGAAATCAATTTCTATTTGTGCTGGCCGGATCTTGCGGTGAGAAAGCACGCAATTAAGTGGCACCCAATCGCGAGAATTGCGCAGCTTTATTCTTTAATCAAACGTTTCATCCTGTTTATTGACTTTCATCTTTCGGGCACAGCTTTCAAGAAAGTTACAGCTTACGTAAGGCCAATTTCCAGCGGAGAAAAACAGCATCTTCCGATCTGCATCTCTTCAGCTTCATTTTGATACAACATGGTTCAATTTGGGAACATGGAAAAAAAAATCTAGAAATACTCTTGTCCGGAAAATTGGTGGGAAACGAGGGAAATTTGTCAAATCATCTTTACCAGGCAAAAGTATTAAGTCGTTTTATTGGATGATTCCTGATTTTTAGGCGTGGAATCTTTGTCTCTTTCCAGCCTCTACGTTGTATGTTTACAACTATGCTATACTTTTTTGAAGTATAGTACTTGTGTAAGTGTGGTAATTTTTTGACTATACTTTTATACTTTTTTTTATACTTTTTATTTTCGAAATTTTTTAAAAAATGACCACTTTATTTGAACTATATTAAGATAAAGTATATTAGTTGTTAAACACTCAAAGTGCGAGCTCGAAAGAGGCAAACCTTCCACACACAAATTAAAGCAGGAGTCAGCTGACATAAAAATTTAAATCTTCCGACTGTTAAAGATTATTAGACTAAATTTTAAGTTTTCCACCAATTTTCCGAGGTTCTTTAAAAATATTTTACAGACGATGTATTTCTCCGCTGGATTGGCCTAAATATTCCCAGCACATTCACGGTTACTTTTGAATAAAAGCTCTGCCAATTCAGCTTGCGAATGCGCAATGGCTCATGGTCTTTCAATTAGGGCCTTGCGGGCATTCCAAGCTACAAATACAATCGGCGGATAAGAAAGTCGTGAACGATGGCCTCCGGTCCAATTGTTTGGTGAAATACTTAAACGAAGACACGAGAATCGATTCGATTGCAGGCAAGCAGGCAAGCAGGCTAGCAAGCAGGCAGGCATGCAGGCGCTCGCGTTATCGAGTATCGCGGGCTTCTTACACACCGACGGCAGACGCCGCCGCTCGCAGCGTCGCCGAGCAGCGAACACTGACGAGTGACAAAAGAGAGATCTGGAATAAGATTGCTGTCAAGCGAAAGACAAGCTATTCTAGAAGCAGCCGCCGCGTCTTTGAGCTTTTGTTCGAAACGTATTGCCTAGTACGGAATGGGAGCAACACTTCAAACAATTCCACTAAGATGATTAATGTCAGACTGTTGATTGAGAATTCAATGTTCGACTCGTAATGAGACAAAGCTTCAAATTGGTTAAACGTAAGAGAGAGTGGAGAACGTTTGAACACGTTGTAATAGAGACCCATTTAACGGTTAATTAATTATGATAGTTTTCCGCATTGTGATTTTGGGTAACGATTAAGTTATCGTTATTGCGAGGCAACTTATTTTTAATGTCGATCGTCAATTGATTATTGGGTACAGAAAGGGACTTTCTCCGATGAAAATCCTAACTCTTATTTAGTACGTAGGTTCACACACATGGAAAAGAGAGAATTTCGCGAAAAAAGGTCGCAAGGCAAGCGAAGAACCGGGAAATACGGAAAGTAATAAAAAATAAATTACGTCAAAATCTTCAACATGAAATGAGACGACTGAATCAATTTCCTCCGCGCAATGACTTCGAGAAATATTTGTCTCACTTTTATTTATAAAAAAAATGCGAAACTTGGAAGTTTGCAGTTAGAAGCTAGGCAAGTAAGCAGGCAGCATATAGCAAACAAACTTAAAGCAGAGTAATAAAATATTTGTAGGATTCCGTGCCAAATTAGCAGGTGAAACTTTCTCGTCGAACCTATATAAACGCGAAAGCTTTGCTTATATAAGCGTTTCAATAATTTGTAAATTGCTCAACATGATCTTTCAATTGTCAGCCTACAAGAAAATGCTCTTCGTTTCAACTCTCCGCGGTCCCCGCCTCGCCTCGCCTTGCCTTGCCTTGCCGAATACCTCGAGCAAACCCTTAAGTGTTTATAGTTGTTAATCTAATCTAATGCGTGCGCAGTGAAGCGTGGTACTTAATTAATAAGAAGAGAACAAGAAGCAACCGAGGAGTTATGCCGGAGAGAAAGACGAATGAATACGCACCATGTACAAAGCGTATGCTTCGCGAAATAATTCGAGAGCACGATCACAAGAACGGTTTGACTGAACGCACGCACGCACGTTCGCACTCGCATTCGAGACATGCGTCCGCGGCTGGCTTAGCGTCAAGCGAGCCCCGCAGGAAAATGAAGCATAAAGCGGACAAGATTTGTGAGCCCAGGTGATGCAACGCAACAACGTCGTGAATTAGCGAACGCTTCCGGACGACGGGACGACGCGACAACGCGCGCCGCTGGTAAAGTTGCTTAACGTTGACGATACACGGGGGAAGGCTTGACTTTAAGTTCAGCCGCCGTACAGCAGCAGCTCGCTGCCGCCGTTGCCGTCGCCGTCGTTGTCACGCATTTCTAAGAAAATGTTACACAAGTTCAGAAAGTTTTTAGAGCTTAATACATTCTCATTCTCCACGTAGCACGCGCAGTGCACCGTCTAATCGATGAAGCTAATTTTCAAGTTTTCCTTTATCCTAAATTGAAAAAAAAATGTGAGTGGGTATGTGTGACTAACTTTACTCTAAAGTATTTTTTTTTCAGCTTAAGCTTTTACGGGAATTTGTTTACGCCGCGGGCTAAAAAAATGTTTTTTGGCAGGTGGTTTCGGGAAAGTTTTAAATTTCACACGAATTTAAAAGAGAGACATGGCACGCCTAGCGGTAGTAATTAAAAACAGCCCCGCGATATTAGCCTCTTTTTAGAAAAAGTAGGTACATCATGCAACTTCTCTACTCTGGGAGTTAGAATTAAATTCACACTTCCAGCTCACACGACATGAATTGTTCCCTGACTGACTAAAACAAGTGCCTCCTAGTGATTTATTTAGTACATCGTGTAGAATATAGCTCACATATCTGATCTAGCATGTCACACAGAAAACAATGGCGCGCGGAACGAAGAATGGATCTTTAGCACAGGGACACTATTTCCTCGCTGTCGCCGTGTCCACATCCCAAGTGTATTTAGATGGTTACACATATACATTCACAGTTAAGCCAATAACTGGCATGACAAATAACAAGCATTATCTCTAGAGCCAAAAAGATAAAAGAGCTAATAAAGAACGAGGCTTAGCCATTTTGTATCAAATGGATACCGTGTGCCACTAGTAGCATCAGAGCATGGCAACTAAATGGAGCTACTTTACAAAAGAGCCCTGGTTAATTGACCGCTTTAGAATTGACATAGACTGGCCAAACGAACCAAACCGACTGCCATTTTAGGCCAGAGTGATTCGCGGAGTTGGTAAACTGATGCACTACCAAGATGCTACGGCTGTAATTATTTTTCCCTTCGTTCAGTTTTTATTCTCAAGATGAATCAAATTCCATGGCCACGGTATAGCCATCCTCGCGAGACACGACGCAATATCTTTGAAAATCCTGTAATTAAAGTGAAGTACTACTCAAAGAAGAAAAAAGACCACTGCACCAAGTAAAGAGAACAAGGTTATGTGAAAATAATTACTTTTTTTCGGATCGAAGGTAAAACGAAAAAAATAGCGGAGGTATAATAACAGCCACAACGGTACTGGTGGGTTTCAATTCATTTTCATAGAAAGTAGCAAAGTAATATAAGTACCTGTGTCCTTTACGGTTTACCAATATTGCACACTATAGTCAGTTCTTTCTACAGTATCTCGAAAATAAGTGACACCATTTTCTACTTGAGTAGGCAAACTTTAAGCATGGGGATGGATATTGCTCATGCTTAAGTTTGTCGAATGAGGTAGAACACTAATTTTCTTCACGATAAAACTAACCATGTTAATGGCTGCAATTTGCAGTTTGCAACTGCAGTTTGTAATCGTTCACTACTTTAGTTAATTTTTTCCTTCCAAGTGTTCACTACGTTCGATGTGGCCAACATGAAGCTTCGGTGTGCTTGTCGAGAGGAAATACTCCACGATTGTCTGTACAGTGTGCTACATGGCAGAGCTTCATTGTCTCTCACGTTGTTACATTGGCTCGCGACAAGCGCCGAAAAACAGACTGCAAACACTTCTGGGTGTATAGAAGACAACAGAAGCTTGCAAACAAACGATCCGCGCCGCAATATTAATAGTTATACTTAAGATACTTGCACAACATAATGCTTTAGCACGACTCTTGTTTATCAATACACCACGATGGGCGAGATAATAGCAAAGTACAAGCGATTAGTAACGAGCTGTAAGTGAAGTTCTTACTTTGTGCCCCGTTGGTGAACGCATTACGCACTACGGTTCTGAATATAGATTTCCAGTATGAGTGACCTACACGTATCGGTATCAGAAATTGGCTCGAGCTGTCCCAGTTGTCCCCTTCTGTGTTAGCCCACGGAGCCACGTGATCCGATTGGGTTACGCATAACGCAAATAATGCAGATTGATGGCAAAATGTGATTAAAACGCCGGGGTTTGACAGCATTATACAATGACAATGATGAACAATTCAGTGTAAAATTTACTTAATTTGAGTTAGTTTGTGCTCGCACCCACAGTGTGACAAAGCGGATGCCATAAATGGCAGATGGGGTGAAAAAATAGACGCATAGGTATAGTATGATCGTATGATATGGTATTGCGATGCTTCACTAGATACCTGCTTATTTGCGCTGTGCTGGAAAATATGCGCATTGCTGGAATTACTTAGTGAAGTCATTATATTGAGTGCACTACGCTCGCATTGTTATTATGTCAAAAATGGAAACAAATCTACGTACAAGTAACTCACTTAAAGATTTTCTGTGTCTTGCATTTATGTGGGGCAAATGTCGCATAAAGTGCAATTCTTAACGTTACGTTTGGTTCAAAAGTGGAGATTGATTAAATTCATATTAAGAAGCTTGCGAATACACAAGTTGAAGAGAGTTGAGGTCAATATTTTCTGCATTTATTTTCCAGCACATTAAAAGGAAGAATATTACATTTTCGTGAGGATTGAAATTGAAATTTGAAATATTTGACTAGTAGAAAATACTGAAAGCAGGAATCGAGATTCGGGAACCAAATAAAAGGACAGAATAAAATTATAACTTGTTGTCCTTTACTGCAGATCTTCGGCCATGGCATTTGTATGCGTTCGCAACATCTTTATACCTCTAGAGATATCAAGTCCCAAGAAAATGTTTAAAACATGAACAGAATAGAGAGCAGTGCGGTCGTAATACGCGGGCTGTGCTTCAATTACGAGTTGTATAAGTATAGAAAGTTGAGCTAACATAGGAAGGGAGCAGCAGTGTGGACCAAGTAGGTATTTGCGTTCGGTTCAGTGATGGTGATGGTGCCGGTGCCGAAATTTTTCTGCCGAATGAGGAAGCTCAGTTTATTGACAATGGTAACGACTTAAAAGATCCGGCGTCCTACTCCATTCCTTCAGGCCAGAAGCGCCTTTGAACCCTGCGTTCTAATAGATTACTCTAGAGAACAAAGTGTTACACGAACGCCGCAGAGCCACGATGATATTTAGTTTATTGCTTCTGTATTTTAAAGCTATGCAATAACTCTCAAAGATTACATTTAGCTCTGGTCGGAAGACAGTATTTTTTTCTAATAATGCTAGAGGATTTGACTGGGAAGAATACGACCATGCAGCGTCGGGAAAATAAAGCACCCCGCAACGACGCAGGAGACGTAAAAAAAACTTCCCTACGACGAAGAATCTAGTGGTGCCATGGAAATGCAAGTGTTTCGAAGAGCTGACAAGGAGCTCATTTCTGCACGGTGAATAAATGCGGGAAGGAGCTGAATTAAGAACATGCGTGAACTTATTCGTCACCACCTCGGCAAAACTCATGTGATATTTACATATATTAGAGTTAACGGAAATCGTGGAAAGTAGAAACCTTTAAAAAAGTAGCTATGCATATTCAGCATGCATCAGGTCTGCACACAAACCAAAGAGTGAGTATTGCATGCATCAGTACACATTTCACCCGATAAAAATATTTTAGACTGAAATGAACGAAGCATCGGTGGGTAAATATTTTCTTATCGCGTATCTCGAGGGCAATTATACTCAAGTTTGGGTAAACAGAGGAACAATAGCTTAACAATCTGACTCTGGAAAAGCTAGATTAGACACAATTGCATTGTGAGCGATTTCCAACCAAACTGCAAAATGAAAAACTTTATTCCAACTGTTAGCGGCGAAGTTATTTAAAGCTTAAAGCTTACGAATACTGTTCGATGGAGGCTCCAAGTTAGTTTCGACGTGTAGAAAATAATACATTTTGCCCTTTCAGATAGAAATCTTAATAATGTCAGTGGGTACTTGCTAGCTGTAACAAATAAGGAAATTTATCTAGTCCGTGAAACAAATTTAAAGCAATGAGAGTAGAATATAAACTAATAATTCTGTACAGGGGTGCATTCCTTGAGGAAAAACAAGCCATTATCCAGTTGTAATTACAAATAACTATAAATTACAAATTACAGTGTGTGAAATATGTTAGTTGTGGGTTGAAGCCACGCTCGACCACAGAATACGGTCGGTTGAGTCGTGCCTACCCATCCACCCACATACATACTTGCGTGCACCATAGCACAACTGCTACATTTGTTCTGTTTCATAAATCGTTCAGGCAGCAGGCATTTCAAACAGCGCATACCAAGAGCAAGAGCGTACTAATACAGTTATCTGACTCGGCTGCTAGATTTATTTTTTACATCAAGATATGCCATTCTGGCATTCAAATTATTTCTATAACGCCATTGAAGGAAAACATACAAAAAAAGAGAAACAGCAAAATATGAAATTGTACATAGTACTAATCTGGGAGGTTTATTATTGAATCGAAGAAAGAGTTGGCTTCTTAGATAGCTATTTTAAGCAGTGCAGTATACTTCTTGGTTTCATTCATTTTTATAAGACTATAATTGAAATATTAAAAGCAGAAAAAACTTAATAAAAAAGTTTTTTGCTGCCATTTATGTATTTTAGTGCACGATTTCTCACAATTATAAAAGGTGGGACTATTAAATCCAGGCAATTATTTCCTTCGCTTTGTGCACCGCTATTAGAACCGAACAGCTTAGTATACTTCAGACGCGCAGATTTAACGAAATATAGCACAGAACCAACAAATTTATGTTTCTACATAGAAATACGAAAGCGTGGCGTAACCATTCTGATTGTATGCAAACAATAATTCACGAATGAAAGTCCATGTGCAGCACACCTGGCGAACTGGCTGTGAACCCAGGACCCTGCTAGCTAGGTATTATACAAAATGATAATTGCTCCAAAGGGAAATTGCCAGATAAATTTTGTCGTCTGAGTTAGTTCATGTTTGGATTGTGAGCGGAGCAGCGCTGCATACTTTGATAATATGACGCCATTAACGATGAATTAAGGAAGATGGGGTTTGGAATGGTACTGCTGGCAAGCAAGCACATGGGAAATGGAAGTTGATACGGTTGGGCATAAGACCCTGTGGTTTGCGGTGCAATAGGAGCGAGAAGGAAACAGGCGAATCCTCGTAAGCGTGCACAGAAAACGGGCGCGAAAATAAGAGAAATGCATTAAGATGAGCAAGTCGACACTTAACAAACGATTAATTTTCATGTCACTGGTTCTGAATAACGATGTGAATTAATGGGGTGCTTATTTACGGCGTTTGTTAACAGCGGAGAAAAACTCTTGACACGGAGCTGTTGTTGGGGGAATTTGTTATTGCTCGTAATAAATGAAACTTGTGGAAATAAACAGGTTTTTTTTAATCAAAACTGTTTCAGCATATAAGTTCCGCTTACTTATCTTGACGATTATTTTGAACAAATTGATTTTGGAAGCGCGTGTTTATTTTCATTTTTTGTGACGCAATATGATTTAATAGCTTCGAAAATATTGCGGAAAAAACGAAACATGTCGTCCGATTTTCATATTTCGCTTCATAAAAAACATTCATTCGGTGTTAACACAAAAACGAACTACAGCGGTAACAACATGGTTATAATTAGAGAAACGCTTTTTCTGCTATAAAGAACATTTCGATATTATTGTTTAGGACCAAACGTAGCCCTGTTCGCAACGGTAATAATTCACTCTTCACCATAATTTATTGCCATTTCTTTACAGGTTCGCTCTCTCTCTCTTTTCGCAGACTATTGTGATGGTAAAACCATGTATCTCGGCGAGCACGCACGCACGCAAGCACGTCTATTGCGATTGAAGAGAGAAAGCTAATGAGGAAGGCGTCGGCGTCACCGTCGAGTCGGTATATGGCATCAGGACGCAGCTTATGTTTGGTGTGGAATAACTGCAAAGCGTATGTACAAACTATTCCATAGAGAATGGAGTTGTTCAAACGAAAATACAACCCTTCGTTCCAAACACCGAAGACATAGAATATTTACAAAGAGTTTTTTCATAGAATGGTTTTGTGATTACGGTTGAAACAGTGTGCTGTCGTCGGTGCATTGAACGATTTGCCGATGGACTGAGATGCGAGGCCCCCATACCAGTGCTCTGAACATTGTCTGTTGGAAACCCAAGCATTTTACTACTTCATTCGACTAAATGCAACTCAATTAATTGGTAATGATGTTGACTTTGCTGGAAAAACGCTTCCAATGAAACCACATCTATACATGCACTACCGAACATGCAAATGGGTGTTCAAACAAATGCAGGGAAATAGAATAAACACTTCTATTACGTTGGATTCCATACTTCGAATGATTATTTCGGTACGTCCCCAGGAGTTCAAAAATGTGAAAACTCGTGGTATTTTGACATTGAAAAACTCTTCGGCAAATATAAATGAAACACGATACAAAACGAGTTATTGCGATTAAAAGTACAAACAAGTAATATTTTAATCAAGGTTATAAAACATCAAAAGCTGTACATAAAGTATGATTTATGTCGCTGTTTGTCAGTTTTATCATATTTGCCTCGTGTACCGAACGATATAATGGGTAAAAACAAATGTTAAATAGTAAACGTGTTATCTATTATCGTGAAATCACAACGAAAAAGCAATCACTGTTTTGCATTGAATGGCAGATTTGGCGGAAGCTGCGGGCCTACGGATGCGATCAAAACGCTCGCTGCAAATAATTTAGATCTTCCATTCATTCGTTTTCCAACTAAATATCAATGAAGTGGTGACAAATACGACGCCAGAGTACACGTTGTTATCTTCCAGTGCCCAACACGTTGAATCAACAGTTGCATCAACTTGAATCCGCTCCTCGAACAAAACTTAGGCTTCTCCAGTCGAGCACGAATACGCTATTCCCAGAGATAAGCTGTGCATCCCTTCAAGCTGAAAAATATGCACAAAAAATAAACTATCCCGCACATTTCATGAAATAAAAAGACGCAAAGTAGCAAGCGAAACTAATGGAAACGTTTGTAGCTTTCAAAGTGTTCGTCCTTATTGATTAACACTTGTTTGAATGGATGTATTCGGCCATCTGTTAAGAGACTGTTCTAAACTTTTCCGCAACTACATTTCTCAGAGTTTGGGACTCGGCCTATCAGTTCGACGTCTCCCGCTTAGCCGCCATCAATTCTTTCGCTTGCGCTGACCCATGCAGTAAACCTCGTGATTGGTAACCGAGCAAGCGTTATTTCCCCAGATACCTTTTCGTCGTCCCACTGTATCATCTGCAAACCACCACACCCCACCCCCACCCCCGCCCCCCCGATCGGCCAACGCATGTATCAAGCGATGGCAGTCAGCCGCCCCGACACCCTTTTTCTCTCCGCCAGGCCGTGATAATCCGACATCGCCACACTCGATTAGCGGAGCGGTCGCCCGCTAAGTGGGCGCGCGGTAATTCCCCCAAGGAATCATATTGATTGGCGTCGCCGAACCCTGTCCGCCGCAACGAACTTATCAAGAAACTATACGCACGCACGCGGCGAGGGTGGGTGACTTCTTTTTCTGCCGCGAGTAGGTATTTGATGTAATGTTTGATAATAAAACACACCGCGATACTTAAAAAGACATTTCTGTCATGTCGTTTCCAATTCAGCTGTCTCGCGTGAAATAAAGCCACAACAACTGGCCGACTGGTCTGTTCCAACAAGTCTATTCAACCATGAAACATGCCACAAAGTTAATGCGGACAAAACATGCGAAATCGTCGAGGTGTGAATTTGTGAAAAGCACGCTCGGTGGAGGTGCCGAGTCGGAAGGAAAAGCAGGCGAATGGGATGCGATGGGGGGGGGGGGGCGAGGGAGGGATGCGAAGCGGGAAAACACTTGGCATGACGGCTCGAGGGGAGGAAGGGCTCAAGTGGGAGACCAACGAGGTACCTTTTACACACTCTATCGACGCTATTTGTCAAATAAACTAAGTTAAATAGATCAGTCCTCTCAATACGTGACATAATATTCACATGTGCTCCAGCGTTGTTCTTTTTGTTTACTGTTCGCCACTAATTGTAATTTTATTGCTATCAAATGTTCACTGTCGACAGAGTGTAATATTGATTTGCACTTAGAATGCGACCTGCCAGGGACACGGACTAGCCACGGCCGTTGGAGTGGCTGAAAAGATTAATGGTCGCGGCGCACGACGAGGAACTCGTTTCCTTCTAGCCCACCGAGATCGCCAAGCTGGATGAAAGTTCGAACAAACCTTTCCTGAATGCCAAACGCAGCAAAAATGCGTGGTCAAGAAAGTTCATCTCCCCGTTCAACACTGTGTCCAATGATTAATGTTGGCCGTGTTCTGCTAATTTCGTCCGCTGGATCCGACGGCGTGGTGCGAAGTTCCAACGGTTATAAAGTCAATTTCATTAGAATATCATTAGAATTACCAATGAATTGGCTCGTTACACATGCACGACGTTTTTTTTGCTCTTGCATAAACTTGGTGTGCTTGTATCGCCCTGTAATGTGCACATAGCCGGACTGACTCGCCGACACTTATTAAAGCCATCCCCTATCCGTACATTTAGGATGTATTGAGGAATATTAGCGATATCAACACCGATTTTATATAATCTGTCGAAGCCCAACGAGCCATTTCTTTTGAATTTGACGAAGATGACGGCGCCATCGCCGTCGAAACGTCGGAACCCAGTTTTACAAGGCCCTTTTTAGGGCCGACAACTGTTTTAAGAGAGCGCGCCACCGTCAATATGAACAACATCGTAAAATATTTGAAAACTCGCTACGCACGCTGTACTTGATGAATGACTGCCCCTTCTGAGTGGCATATAAAGGCAATAAAATGTGGACACATTGTCCAACGAGTGAATATCGAGTGAAACTATAGGAGATACAAATTCTCATTCCGTTCTCTCCATAGCCGCCTGTAACTAATTCTGCCATTAAAATAAATTACTGAGCGCGCATCATTGAGCCAATTCGTCGAGTAAACGAGCTCGTACATTATTCAAGCTCGAAAATTGCTCGGAGGATAATTTTCAGATCGAATTGCGTGCCCATGACTTAAACATGAGGTGAAAAAACAAGAAAAACACACTGAGCAAACTTACTCTAGCCGTGTGAAGTGAATAAAGAATGCATCAAACGCTTTAAGCTCGCACTATTCTGTTAATGACTGGCCGATTACACACAGTGAGGATGAAAGTACTGTGGGCGCATTTAGTAAGAGTATCCCCGTTGTTTGGTGGAACTTTAGAAAACTCCGCTTCCTTCTAACCGTATTTTGGCTTTCATAATTTCACCGAAATCCTTCACATTAGCAATTTATGACGCTTTATCCTATTTATACGGTTGAATCGCGTCTGTGTACGAAGCATGATCATGTATGATTTAGAAGATAACGTCACTCACCGCAAAAGCGATGAATAATTCGAGAAGAACCACCTTGGTCGGGAAAAAGTGAAAATTTCTTAACGCCTGAGGGGCTTGGGAAATTCCCTGCTCCTGCTGTGATACATGTTTGTACCACTTGACGCATACACGCATACACCACGCATCACTCAACTCGAGTCTATTTACTACGCCTGCGACTTGCGAGTCGCTCTAGTCACTGGCGTGTCGCGAGTGCAATCATCAGCCTAGAGTTGTGACATCGTGCGACGTTACTGGTCGGGTGAGACATCATCCGTCAATGGGACTCACTTTGCATCGGGGAAGACGCCGCTGACGCGTTGCGCCTTGCAAAGGCCGACAGCGACACCAGCATATGAATATAAATGGTATCCACACGGCGGAAGTGATACCACACGGAAATTGAAGAGAATTTTGCGAAAAAATGTGAAGAGAAAAAAACACTACCTACAAGAAGTTAGCGAAGTGTCTAGCGCGAAAATCTCGTGAAATGAAATATTGTTCGCAATATTATTCTACGTACAGTAGTGCAATAGTGAATATTTCACATTGATTTGTTATATGGAATGGGAAACTTCGACGGATCTTTCCGCTTTCAATTACACGGACAGCAAGAAAAAGGAAAGATGATAAAGTTAAAATGAAGTGCTGTCCGCCAAGACTTGGTGTTTGTACTTACACCGCAATATCTAGCGCTTCTTCCGCGTTGTTTAGATTGAACATATAGCTTGAATGGTGTGATTGTTATTTGTTTGTTCTGTTTCTTGCTCCTTCTTAAATTTACCGCCATGTCAAGGTTTCGTTTCTAGCGTCTTGTACTTTGCTTTCTCGTAGATTCTTGAAACGTATCAAAACCACAAAAATAACGAAAATTATGAAGATAAGACAACGTATTAAAAAGTTTCTGCGACATGTTTGGCACAGAGCCCAAACATTAAGGGCAAGAGTTCTAAAAAGAACGCTAATTCCCCCCCTACCACCCCCTTTCCGGAGTGGGAATCCAAGAAGCTACTAATTACACAAAAGCAAGATGCTGTGAGTTCTTGTTGATCCAAGCTGTAGGCCAGCTCGTAAACTGTGAAATACTAGCCACTGTGAAGCGGTCAGTGCAACCGAGGATCAAAGGGGGGGGGACAGGTCAAGCTTTGCCGACTCAACACGACACAGAAAACGGCATAATTTATCTGCGGTTTACGAAGAACATTTTGAGTACATGCCTCACTAAACTGAAATGATAGGTGGAAATATAATCGCTTGAACTCAATTTTCGAATGAATAAGCTGCCCCGCTGGTGTACAAAAACCGAAATAATTTTGCACTCTATTTTGTGGCCCCGTTTGAGGGAGCATGTAGCTGGTGTTTGGGGAACTGTCTAAAGACAGAGTGTGATGTAGTTCTGGCAATGACAGAGAGAAAGTGGATTTCGTTTTAAGCCTGAAAGCTTAACCCACTTAATCTTAGGAATGGAAACATGATATTGTAAATCCTCCTTGCAACTGTCTGGTACGTAGTTCGCACACCAACTCATAATAAGTATGCGGTAAGGTGTCAAAAAATGGACAGAAAATATGAATTTCATAGAACTTCTGTGAATGAATAAGAACTTGTTTTCGCTGTAGAGTACGTTGCAAAAGAAGATTATCTAAGTAAAATGCAATAAATATCGCACACCAACTCATAATAACTATTCGGTAAGTTGTCAAAAAATGGACACAAAATATGAATTTCATAGAACTTCTGTGCATGAATAAGAATTTGTTTTAGCAGTTGAGTACGTTGCAAAAGAAGATTATTTAAGTAAAATGCAATAAATATTTCGGTGATTATTTAGTAGAATGCCAGGTACAAAGTGCCATAAATTAAGGTACTGCTGAGTTACGTACACTTCAACATCAACAGATTACATTTTAATAATTTAATGAGAAAGATGGAACGTTACGAAGATGAAAAGTGAAGCGGTAAGATGAGCCATAGCCATGGAGTACCGTACGGAGGTGAAATACATTTAAATTGCATTCAGAAGAAAACGACACATAAAACTTTCCGAGACTAGCAGCTACGGACAGTTTCTTCTACGAAGGCCAAGAAAAACGAAGCACACATACTTTCCACGTGGAGAAATAAGTCGCGATAAGGCTTTGGATTCGAAAACCATCGAACAAGGAACAGCTTTTATTTCTATATAGAGAATGCAACGGAAAACTAAAAAGACCCAATATTGGAAATATGATACATCTTCGACAAAGCGCTTCATGAAGAACTTTGCGTAAATCAATAAAACAAATTTAAACCTTTCCGTGAGACGTGACTCGAATACGTGACAGAGTCTAACCACGCACGTGCGTTTGTGAGAAGTTATGGATGGAATGGTGGAGGCGCCGGGTTCTCAGTACTACGCAGTGTAGGTAGTAGGTACATCAAACCGATAGCACTAAGCTACAAAAAGTACAGATTCTGCCAATTATTAGATTTCTCTCTCTTTCTCTCTCTCTCTCTCTCTCTCTCTCTCTCTCTCTCTCTCTCTCTCTCTCTCTCTCTCTCTCTCTCT
>QKMV01000115.1:0-31551 GCA_003287335.1 Lednia tumana
AGGTAGGTAGGTAGGTAGGTAGGTAGGTAGGTAGGTAGGTAGGTAGGTAGGTAGGTAGGTAGGTAGGTAGGTAGGGACCTACCTAGTCCACAAGGACATTGGTCACCTTTTCAGGTAGCTCATCTAAGACCTTGCAGCTTGACAACAATGGATATTGGATAGTTTCTAACATTTGATGATGGGGGATGTAAGTTAAGTCCATTGTTTAAATTTAACGACTCAAGCATGCTGTAGGAGGCAGCCAAACTCTAATCTCTTGTTAACTACTACCTACTTACTAGAGGTGGCGCATGACTGAACGTTTAAGTAGCCTACCATTTATTTCCACTTGTCAGTTTTCCTGGTAAGCTGCACTCCCTCACCTTTCTCCTCTAAAAAATTTCTTACCATTTGGCCAGGAAAAGAAATGCAAGCAGCAGCCTTTTTTGGAACCGAAACTTTTACGTGAGTATGATCAAGTAATCGTGTGCACTATGTCAGTGTTAACATGCAAAAGTTTTTTCTTGCAGTTATTTTTAAACCATAATTCAGAGAAATTGGGAATGGTCCTCCCTAAACCAGCTCCACAGATTTGTCCATTGGGCTTTAACATCCAATTGAGGGGTCATGGTTTTGTATCCGAGACCTGATGCACACTCATTTTCTCCAGCTTTTCTTCCATCTGACACTTCCCGGAAGTCCTGAGGTGCGATTATGTAAAAAGTAAAAATATAATGTGTGATAATACTTTTAAGAATTTTAAAATCACTTCAAAAATACCTGCTTACTCGAGGACTTGAACCCCCGACCTTTTGCCTTGCTAAGCTCAGTGATTAGAACATTTAGCCGGTTAGCAAAAGGTCCGAGGTTCAAGTCCTCGAGTAAGCAGGTATTTTTGAAGTGATTTAAATTTATTAAAATTATTACAAGCCGTGTACTTGGCTTTAAAAGCTTAATCCTTGTCATTGGTAATACTGCTTTTTTCATTGCCCATTGACAGACAACAAGAAAAATTACCATTTTTTACATTATCTCCCCCCATATCTAGAAAGCCTCGTGTTTTCATGCTTTCATGGTGATCGAGGGCTTCAAAACTGAGCCCCCTCAGCAAAAATACAACAAAAAGCAAAGTTGTATGGAAAAAGTGGTAGGTACCTGGTAGTACTATATCAGTATTTTTTGGACTATTGATGAAGCATTTCAAGCTCCCAGTCAGCTGGCACATCACAACTGGCAAGTCACCATGCCATGCCCTATTGCTGTTGGTAGAGGAACTATACCAGAATTTGCTTGGAATGGTCGTGGATAGTCACGGAAAACCACGTGACTAGGGTGGCTGGTCGCCAGGAATGAACCTAGGACCTCTCAGCTGTAAGGCAGACACACTGCTGCACTAGATTTACTAGTTTTAATGAAGAGCCTTCTCTATGCTTGATAACATTTTGCGTTGAGTTTAGGAGCTCAAACCAATGGCACTTACCCGCAACGTCTGAAGCGATTCTGTGATCTGCGGCTTGCAGCGTACAACGGTGTCCAGGTGGCGGAGCGAGTCCTCGCAACCCGAAACACTGTTCTCTGCCGTCTGCCACTTGGCCTCCAGCTCCTGTTCAAACCAATGCAAACATTCCACATTAGTCAGTACAAAGTTGCACATGGCAGCATTACCATTTGGATAAGCAATTAATTAGTAGTTTAACAACATTGAACACTGTACAATGCTAGTCATTTCATCATTACACAACTGTTCATGCAACTATTTGAAAACCAACTGCAGCACATGAGTTGAGCATATGACGTATCTGGTCAAGGGTGATCCTTCATTATTTGTTGGATTGGAAATAATTTATAGCTTATTTACATGCTAGCAGCTATTGTGAGTCAACTCGGAACTAAGATTACTGGCAACGCAGCGGCACAGAAGTCCGGTGACTCAATGAAGGTCGATGGTAGTGTGCATATTTGGAAGCATCTAGTGAATCTTTGTGTGGAAGCTAGAAAGTGTTTGAACGAACCTCCCAACGGTGAGCCAGGGCAGTGAGAGTGTCCCTGCGCTTGGCCAGATCTGCGAGCAGCACCGTCCACTCTTGATCCACTTCCTTCAGCTGCTTGCCAATCGACTCTCTGTTGACCGGATTGGCCTGCTTCATTATGTCCGTTCCACGTTCCTTCACCAGGTCCAGCTCACCCTGCTGGCTCTGCACAGCAAAACACACACATCAGTCTCACTGAACTATGCATCAACAGTGTTTAACAGCGACAAAAGAGATTTTACTAAACAATTTTCACAAAGAAAGTAACCAACAAATAAGCTGAATAGGATTGAAAAGTGACCTAAGTGACCTGAGACTAAAGAAAAAATAACACAAAAAAAAAGAAAAACTGATTGCAAACTGGGTTGATTGCTTATCATGACATGAGTCGAAAGAATTGTATAAAAACAGACTTTTTAAAAGGTTTTGTGAAAAGTTATAAGAAATAGTGACCAATTCATTAAAAGATGAGTTAACCTGATACAGAAGCAGCCCTAGGCATAGAATATCTGAACATCGAGAGAACATGCACGGCAGGGCGTTGCATTGCATACCTGAATGTCGTTGAGGGCGTGCGTGATTTTCTGGATGTTAAAATGGACGCCAGCCAGGGTAGTAGCCGGGTCGTCTGTGAATCGCGAGCGCAACCGAACTGAGTCTAGCCTCTCGAGTGCGTGACAGAAGTCACGCCAAACCTCGGACTCCTGCTGCAGTTGCGCCTGGCGCGAGCGTGCCGAGTTGAGCGTGTTCTTGAGCAGCTGCGTGTGTTGCTGCTGCTCACGGGACAGCTCCTCCTGTTCCGGTCCGGTCAGCGAAGCCCAGATCCGGTCGCCTGCTACCTGCAGCTGGCCGGACACAAGCTCCCGCATGGCCGGCTCACTGCTGAAGAACACCTGCACAGCAAACCCTTGCATTAACGCTTTCTAGTACCTTACGATGTACCAATGGAATTAATTCACTAACACTTTAAGAAATAAAGTTAAATATTAGTAGGTTCAACTACACTTCGCCTATCTTGCTGTACACGGATCCTTTGATTTTACGGTGTAAAATGTCAAGTCCGAGCAAAGTGCCTTGTGGTCCTCCAAGTTTTTGATTTTATGGCATAAAATATAGCTCTTTTCAATCAAGTCACCTTGTGATCCTCTAAATCGGTGAGGATGTTTCGGAAGTCCACGCCGTCATGGCTGGCGGCGAGCTTTTCGTCAGCGAGTGCGACCCAGGCGTGCAGTTTGTGCTTGAGTGCGGCGTAGTCTGCGCGCAGTGCCTTGTTTGTGTCGAGGTAGCGTTCGCGGTCGTCCAGCTCCGCAGGAAGTGTGGCAAGGAGGAGAGCGGCTTCACTCAGCCGGTCAAGCAGCGCGGGCGGCAATCCCTCCTCATGCCGCACCTGCTCTTGCACACCCCGTGCACGGGACAGGTACGCCTCAACCTCCTCCGACAGCGTCTAAATGGGGCAAAGGCCACACAGGGGGTGCTTTAGTCAAGCACCAGCAACCAAACTGTGTTGTATGTTTCAGATATTGAAAGTCAATTTCCAAAATTGCTAGACCAGTATGGTGTGACTATTAAACAAATAAACCAGAATTATAAAATAAAGTCATAGAATGACAAAAGCTAGGTCTATGCAGCTTTATCATGGTTCTGTGATACTAAGATATTATTTTATTGGCAGACAAGAATTGAAACTAAATACTAAGTGATAGCATTTGAACGGCATGAATTGTATTTGTACAAATTTAAACCGGCATAACACCGGTCTTCTTATAAGAAACTAAACAGTTAACCAATGTAATCCCCACTAAGAACGTACCGCGTGTAGAGCAAGCTCCCGGTCGACGCACGAAGGCTCGCGGCTGAGCAGTGGGCGGGAGCGGACTTGGGCTTCGTGGTCATGGAGCCAGGAGAGCACGGTGTCGAGTTCGGTAGCCAGCTGCCCATGCTGTGCAGCTGCGGCCTCGTGCTGCTCCCGTTGAAGCTCCACCGCACGCCGCAGTGCTAGCAGCGATTGCTTCAGCGACTGCAGCTGCTCCGTGATGCTGTTGCGGTCCACGGCTGAGCCCTCTTGCGAGATCTGCTGCCCTTTGTCCACAGCGGACGCAAGCATGGCCTCGCATTCCTGGATCTTCACAATCACCTGGGCAACAAAAGAAAAATTAATGAAGAGACGTTTTTACTTTAAAAACCGATGTTAGTAATGCATTCACAGCATCCCCAAACTTGCTTGTTTAATTTTGCCCTCCTGTTTCATTGAATTTAGATTACCAGGAATACGACACTTGCTCTCTTTCAGTGTTGGTCTCTCTGCTACTTAAGAGCTTCTTCAGGCAACATAATAAATTAAAAAAATAGCCTGAAGATGCTCGGTGAAATCTGGGTGGAACATCGCTTTTAAAACAATAAAAATGGAATTTTCACTGTGAAAATGTATTATCATTACCATTTCGGCCATAACAAGAACAAAAAACATAAAAATAAACGAATTGAGAAACTAATTGATACAAGCAAATCTACTCCAATGTCAAATCATATTTGTTCGCACTAATCGCTGCCAACCAGCAGCAGTGGAAAAAGCTGATGTTGCTGAATAGAATCCTCTAAATAAACCTTGAAAACCTGCTTCTATCTAGAAAACTCCCATCCCGACCAAGTGCAAGGGCTAAAAGCCAAGCTGTTAACGTCGCTCCCGCTTCTAAATGTTGACGTCTATCTAGCCTGGCTGAAAAAGAAGACAGCCGAAGAATAACAATGAAAATTTTCCTTCAATCAGCTTTCAACTTTTAAGTGTCTGTCCGGCTGACGGTTCCCAGTGAAACCTTGGAAAAATTGCAATACATTCACTAACTGTGGCCCAATGAATGCATTAAAAATGAATTAGCATCAAATTTAAGCCACCATCATCACTTAGAATCAACATACCTCATCGTACTTCTTGATCTTGTCGTGTACTGTGTGGCCACCCTTCTCTATGTCCCTAACAATGCCGGTGTACTTGGTGATGAAGGTCATTATCTCGGTGATGAGGGTCAGGAACTGCTCCCTCAGCAGAAGCAGCTGGCGCAACCGAGAGATCTGTTCTTCAATCTGCCGAATCAGCTCATCTTGCTGGTTTGCGACCCCCTGCAGATCTCCAAGGCTTCCTGCTTCCAGATCTCCGAGCCGCTGCTTTCCTGCCTTCAGCTCGGCTAGGATTCGCTGCAACACGTCACAGCATGTAGCGCCCATCGATCACAGACATTCCTAACACAGTTAATATACTTGCTAGTAATTAACATCACACAATCGTGAATGATTGGACAGAACAACACATTCAATTATGTCCGTGATGTGCTACCTTTATTCCCCAAGGGTCAAATATGAAACCCCAAATCCTCTGAAGGCCGACATTTTTGAACGCACTAGCTTTTGTCCAGGGGAAATTTGAACTCTGCCATTTAAGTAAGCAGCCTTTGGCATGGTCTATAGTGAGGGTGTTCATTTACCTTTCATTTACCAATTTCATTTTTGGGAGAACTGTGATAATATATTTATCGTGGAAATTGGTAACTGTATGCAGACATTTCACTTTATTTCCACGCCACATGCTTTTTTCTTTTCGATTGATTAGTATCATTGCTAGAATTTGCAATACCTTTTTGTAGCTTGTCAAACCTTTTTTTTTAACATTCCATCAATTTTGCACTTTCCATTTGCACTTCCACGCACTTTTTCATTAATCGAGGGGGGCAACGTTAACATTACAAAAGGTTTTTTGGGTTGTGGGTTGCACTTCACTGAAATATGTGTTTTCAAAGTTGTTTAAACTTTATCTACAGTTACTTTTATCCACGGTATTTTGGGCGCTTGGGACTTTGTATTGATTTTATAGAACCAGTCAGGATAAATACCATGAATAAATTGTTAGCAATTTAGCAAAAATGTTAGAAGTACAAATGTGCACCAATTCCTAGTGGAAGACTATACCTGTGAATTGAGCCAGATAGGTGATAGTAGAGACCATCAAATTAACATTCCACAATTCAATTCAGTATGTTCGTTATTATTTCCTAGCAACGTTTGGTAATTACAGCAAAAATTACCCCGGTAGCAGTGATATCTATTTCCTAGTTCCTGCCTACAGCATGTCCAAACATAATGCAAGATTAATCGAAAGGGTCACTACTGGATGCAACAAATATTGAAGAGCTTTGTAAACAGAAAGGAACGGGAAATGGGATAGGTAGCTATGGCTCCAGGCCCACCCCAAAAGATATGAGGCCCCTGGCCCAAGTATTCAGCTGATTTAGCTCAAATTTAGGTCCAGTAAAATTCTTCTGATTATAATATGCCGACAAACCGTTAGAGATTCTATCTTCATAACATTAGCGTATGTAGCTTCTTATTCCCACTAATTATTTATAATTCTGTTCTTTTCCCCGTGCCTCAAGTTTGCACAATTTGTCCATTTATGCAGCAGGTTCTAATCATAGTTTTCAGTAAGTTGTGTGTATTTTAATTGGCTTGTATATTATTCCCCCCCCCCCCCAGGCTTACTCCCTGGGTTCACTAGCTACGCCAGTGTATGTATCTACGTACCTGATACGCAGCCAGCATTCCCTGCACGTCTTGGGCAGTGCTGCCGATGGGCCTCTTCAGCTCTTGCAGTTCTTGCTGTACTTGAGAGATGAGAGTCACGCCCTGCTGCAGCTTCTCGTTAGTGGCTTGCAGCTTGGTCAGCTGTTCACCAAACGCGACCAGCCGTTCGCGGACCAGCCCAGAGAGCCTGCCATGTTTGTCCTTGAGAGCGTTGAGCTGCGCGGCCAGCACCAGTTTGTCTGCGTCACTCACTTGCGCAGCGATCGCCTCGCCTGCTTGCAACGCGGCTGCAATCTCCGCAGACATCTGCTCGGATTCCGCATTCAGCTTGTCGTACTGCAACAAATATCACTCTTGACAAGGAGCTCGGCTGTGCAAAGAATTTTGCTTGCAAAGAAGCTCTTCAGCTTGATCGGAAAGTGGGCAGTAATCAGATATGACTCTCAATGATTATAATCTTGCAAGTGAGCAGTGAGAATGGCTGACTATCAGCTATCGTAAACTCACAATAGGTGTCAATGGCCGTAACTTCAAGAGTGGGCAATAATCAGAGATTAATGTTAGTGATTCTAGTCTTGCAGGTGGCAAAGTTTGTCTATTTTCCAATCATAAACTTTCGAGCAGGTACTGACCTTGGCTAGCTGGTCCTCCAAGAGGCTGGCAGGCAGCTTGGATGCCCGAGTCTCGGCAGACGTCGTGACCTCAGCATCATTCAGCCACTGCTGGCATTTCTCCACATCCTGCTCAAACTGCCTGCGCCCTGCAAGCAGCTCTGCCAGCTCTGCCAGCTTCTCAGTAGTAAGCTTCTTTAGCCGCGCAGCCTCCTTCGTCGCTCCTACATAATAAGAAGCAGTCTCTTTACTCACAGTACAGGCATGATGTAAAGAACGGTAAGTATTTATGTTTTTAGCACCACGATTTCATAGAGAGCCATCTAGTCAGCGTACCTTGCATGATGCCCTGTAGTTTCTCTCGGTCTTTGTCATTACATCCTTTGAGCAGATTGTTTCCTTGCGTGGTCATTTCATTCAATGCATTGTTTCCGAAATTGGTTAATTCATTCTCGAAAGTCTAGGATAATCAAAAAAGTATGATTTAGTCAAGCACAACTTCAGATAAAAAATGCAAACTGTGGAACAATAACAATAGGTTACCGAACACTCTTAAAGTTTGTTGTGACTTAGCATCCCAAACCTGACCCAAATACTGCCTAAAAAAGTTAATTTTGGGGTGTTGAATGTTCAGCTCTAAGCAGATACAGAGCTTTCAAGAAAGTATTGAAAAGTATAGCTAGTTATTTCTTTGTTGAAACATCCATTAATCCATTATCCATTTAGAAAGCAACATTTGATTTTCATTCCAATCACCAGATTCTCAGAATGAATTCCACTCTCAAGTCCGTACCTGGTATAGCTGTATTTCTCTTTCAACGGCTACAGCCTTGAGAGGCAAATACCCGTCGAACTTCTGTCGTTCAGCGTTCTCCTTGAGCCAGGCCTGTACGAGTTCCAAATCGAGTTCCAGCTTGCGCCTGGCGGCAGCTCCATCAGAGAGGTTGTCCATCTCTGCACGCAGCCACAAGGCCCCTGCGGTCTGCTCTGCACTTAGGCTCCGCAGACCCGACTCCAGTCGAGCAAGTTCCACTGGCTCAAGCTCGCCCTGCATTCCTGCAATCCTCTTCTCCAGGGTCTCGATCAGCACCTGTTTCCCATCCATCTCCTTGGTCAGTCCCTGCAAACAGCACAGCACAATTTTTTAGACTCATATCTCCCTCCTAAACATAGAAAAGTTAAAAAAATAATCTGTTTAACAAGACACAAACTGCAAAAGAAAATGAGCACTGAACTACTGTAGAAGTAGACAGCATAGTTAACAAAACGTCAGGAAAGCTTTATCAATTTTATTTAGCATTTCATTACTCTGTTTCGGAAACAGTTTTCTGAAATAGTTTTTTTTTACCTTCGAGGCCTATTAACGACCAACTTGGCAGTAAATTAACACGATATATTTCAAGTTACGTAAATAATTCCTTAAACAATGAAAGAGATGAAACAAAGTACAACAGACAACCCTATGCTGCCACTCTTCACTGCCCTGTGGACTGGGTCTCAGGAATGCAAGGGCAAAACTGATTCGCTATACGTTCAGTTTTACTTTGCCATAACTGTTAAGTTAGACTTAGTCAAACTGTACACTTCTGTTAAGTCTAAGCTACGTTCCTAATTTTGTTTACGCTTGCCTCACGGAAATTCCTATTCCAATCATCTGGCTTGCTGCTAAGTAAAAGTTAAGTTAATGGCCAAGTTAATAGTAAATAGGGGGAGGGCCTGTATACGCCTTGCCAGCAAAAATACCTTTTGAACTGTCACCAGTTTACACTAATTACCCCTGCATTTTCTGTATGAGGGGAAAATCATTTTCATTAACGTTTCAATCTTTCAACATAGATCCCTCCCTCCAACAGAAGATTCCAGCCCAGGGTTCTGTGTAAAGGACAAAAATTCTACTAATTTTGCTTTGATGACTTCTTGGATGCTTACAGAGCCTGATGGTTGAAGTAATTACTTTTTGCGGTTGGGATTGGCTACCTCTCAAATTCAATCCCCCTTGCACCTTTTCAGCTACATGACTTACGACACAACCGTCAAAACTTGGCAATTACTAATTTTCTGAGTAAAAAAAGCTCTTCGTGGAGTGACTGAAAGCAATGCGAAAAACTAAAATGACAAATTCGTTTCTCTCAGCCTTAACACTTCCTTACCCTGAGCATCTGCATTCTTTCGTCAGCCTGCTTGGTCTGGAAGCCGAGGGGCGGGGCTTGTTCTACTAGCAGCTTCTTCTCGAGTAGCCAGCTGTGTGCTTGTTCAATTTCCTGCGCTGCCCCTGCTGCTCCAGCCTGCGCCATCTCCAGCACTTGCGCCTTCCGCTGGATGCGCTTGCCTATGTCAGCATACCGGCGCTCCACAGACTTGAGCTAATGAAGAGAAAACATTATGTCAGCGAGTGGTACATTTGTACAGAAAAAGGTACCTACTCTTCCATTTTTATCTAAATATGGAAAAAACTAAATACGTAGTCAGAAATTTCATAGAACTATACATTCTGCCAAAAGCATTTGAAAACTTCTGAAATAGTAAGGTGTTAACATGAAATAAAATTATGGTTAACGGTGGTAACATGTTGGTACCTGTGGAAACAAAATGACAAATTGCTAGCAACGGTGAGCCGAAGTTTTGCAAGGGCGGGGCCAAATCTCGAATTGGCACTTACATTCTATTCCTTTCACCAAATTTTAGCACTACAGGCGAAAATTGTAAGAATCCCTATTTTTTTAATCAAAACTTGAACGTGTTTAACTCAATTAGGAGAAAAGAAATGACTAAGAATTATTTTTCACAGTTAGAACACAAAAACAAAGATGAGATACATGTTGGTTAAAAGGTGCGTAAGCACAGCTTACGGCAGGTTATGCACAAATTAACTACTGACGTCAGCCAAATACTGCCATCTCTTCTTGCAACAGACATTCACTCATGTTGCACTTGCATTGAAACCAATTGCACTTGCAGAAATAATGTGACAGTTGTAAGGTACAAGACAAATTTAAAAAGAATGAACTAATCTGTTCCAAAACTTTTGTAACTATTTTGCCTCATATTGCCCAAAAGCGCAGTTGTAAATGTTCAATTTGAACCTTTTTAGATAGCCAGAACAGAGAAACAAATGTAATTTTGAAAAAAAGAGCTTCAGAATACACCAGTTTAATCTTGTCTAAAAATTGCTCGCTTATTACCGTCGACAGTATTTAATGCTGGAGCTAGCAGAGGTATAGAAACATTAGTTTGTTCAAGATTTCTTGCACGGCTCAGATGCAGCTGGCAGCGCAGCAGCTACAGGGAAATGAACTTTGCTCTGAACTGTGCATTTTTTCCGGGTTGCCTCGCTTCAAATGTGCAACGACACTGTGGGCTGCCTGTAAAGGCACATGCGTCTAGATCTGGCCCCAACAGCAGTGTCTGATTGGCTCAAGCTGCACGTAGTCATATGCAATAGACAATAGAGATCACTGATTAGATTAAATTTCTTCTGTGTTAAGTCAAGTTTTTTTGCTGGACTAGCGGATGAATTTTATGACAATTACATTGCTTAAACTAAGCTAGGCTTAGGGTTAATTGTTGGTTTGTGGATGGGCATGAGATCCTGCAGACGATGGCTATCGATTCCTCCCACCTTACAGGCCCTAACGTCACAACCCCACATAGTCCATTATTTCCTCTTTGGTTTACTTTTGAGCAATAAAATGAAGTAAGACACTTTGTTTATTGTGATGTTCTGTTGACATAGGTTCTATCCTTAATCTTGACAGTGATCTATCCTGATTTCCTTTGGAATGGTTCCAGCAACATCCCCAGGATGTAATTTCCTTCTATCAAATAATAGTCTAAAACTAGGGTTCCATTTCAACTAATAAAAATCAAATCTAAAAATCTATATTATCATGTATATTTTATTTACAAAATATGGCCAATACACAATAAAATGGTATCAAATCAAAATTGGTAAAAAAAATGTAGGGCAGAGAAATAAAATTTGGATTCCAAAAAGCAATTTAAGTGCAAAATTATCATGTGTGTTGTTCTCAGAAGATCCTCCTAGCTTTAACGAACTCCTTTGCTGGCTTCTTGGGAATTTGGGACTCGGCAGCAAGTTCTAATGAATTACACTTTTTTTTCAGGGTCACGTTACGCTTCACTAGCTCTGAGTTTACAATTCGTAGATGGTTATTGTTCTCATGCGATAGCTTCAGCTGGTTCTTCAGGTAGTCCACCTTCTCCATCAGCCAATCATTTTTATCCTTCCATGCTTCCTTCTCGTCCAGTAAACGTTCTATCTTGTTTTGAGCTGTACTGGCGCTGTCTTCCTGGTCTTGCAGTTTTAACCTTATGTCTTCAATTTTTTCTTCAAGGTTGATCCATTTTTGTTGGCTCTTCTTAGATTTTCTTTCACAATGGTCTCGCTGTTCTACTATTTCCTTAAGTTGGCTTTTGAGCTTGTCAACTAGTGGATTTGATATCTTCTCCCCAAGGTTGACGAGACGAAATAAGATTTGCTGCTTTAATTCCCGGCATGAATCGGTCTTGACTGGTATGCGGCATGGACTGCTAGTCTTTTCACTAGTAATTTTGCTGGTACTCATATTTTATTGTCCAAATAAGAATTTATGGTAATTAAAAAAAAAAAAATACAAATAGCTCTCTGGCTCCTATTCTTCTTCTAAAGAAAACAAAATTCTTTCAGTCCTTGGTGATTTTCACTGCATGCTAGATCACAACACCTTTGAAAACCAGTAATTCCAGAGTCAGTAGACTATTTTCAAAATTGCCACTCCAGAGTCAATAAGTACTTCAGAAAACGTATCCATTGCCAAACTAATTTCTATCCCGCCTGTTCGCCATTTATAAAAACATTGGTATCGGTGTCTTTTTCATCAGTCTAGTGCAGTGGTCGGCAAACTTATTCGCCAAAGAGCCAAATATGTACATTACGATTTTAAAAAAAATTGAGAGCCAAATCTGTGTATTAATTTAGTAAATCTTTATTTTAATTTGATACCTTCATTAAATTTCGGGTACACTGAATAACACTTGATTTCATACTTAATAAAGATTTTATTTGTTGGTAAAAAAATAAAAATGAAAGTAAGGTATCTGGACCGATACCCTCGGCGCGACTTGCGCGCCTGCTCGTGGATATTTGTGCCAGAGCCGCACTTGCGGGGCCAAAGAGCCGCATGCGGCTCCGGAGCCGCAATTTGCCGACCACTGGTCTAGTGCAAACGAATTGTGCAAGAATGTATACATGTTTATATTTAAAACCAAGAGGAGACTGTTAGCTTTTCAAAAATAGAGGTCATTGGGTTGGAAAGGTTATGCTGGGCAACTATAAACAATTATGTGGAGGAATGAAAACGTCCCTCCTTTGGCTGACCGTGTCAGCTGACCGCTGATGACATACAGCATGTCTGTATGGTCTGTGTAGTTTCTTATAATACACAATTAACCGATTTTTAAGTTGTAAATAGTAAATAAATATCCATACAATTAAATATAAATCAATGCACACCAGGCCTCAACTGGTAAAATGAAGGCACCCTTGGCCAAATGAAGTCCACACACATTACGTCCTTAAGAACCGGTAACCCAAATTTTCAAACCATTCACAAGCACGCATTTACTTTACATTGCCACACAGAACAAAATTTCTTACTTTCATTTGTGGAAAAAAAATTCCAGCCTTGTTTTTCGTTTCTTAAATCTACACTTACCTCTTTGGAGTAGTTCCAGATTTATTCCGCTATAGACCTGTCCTTGATCTTGTTTTAGCCAATCAGGACCAAATAAAAACATATTCCTAAAATAAATACAATGGCTACCTACCAGGTGATATTTTCTCCTGAATAGAAGACCCATGCTTGTCTTTGGGTACTCAGGAAATACTGCTTACGGGGTCGCCTATTTTATATGAACTACAAGTTTTTGAAACACCCCGTATTTGTTCCTTAAATTGTACTAACAAAATTTTAAACAAAATAAGGAACATTACAGGATTAATTTCAGAGGTTATTGATGGGAAGCATTGCAACTTTTCCCATAAGCTAACATGGCAGGTCTTAAAAATCTGGAAGGGAAACACTTTTTCAGCTTAATGTCTTTAAATATTGGAAGTGGCTGACATACAGACGACCGGTATTTTAATGGCCACCAGTTACCCAACAAGGAATCAGCTGACTGGCGGCTAACTGGCTAAAGGCTTGGCTCGACAAAAGGCTGCTCGGCACCTTGCTGGACTTTCATGGAAATGGCAAGTATAAAAAAAGTTCACTAAGACCGAAATAAACCATAAAACAATTTCCAGCCAACTACCGCACGCATAGACTACGGTAAGATCATGAATCCAGAGTCCAATGCATTTAATGGATTTAAGGGTATTGCGGCCAAGACTGATTAGTAGCATTCTGGTAGAAGACCAAAAATACATAAACGGGCACTGAAATTACCTGTTGTCGAAAAACCGATTACAACCCGAGTTCTAAAGTGACTAGCATGAGTGTGAAGAATTTGATAGCTCACCTGTTCTTCGATCTGCTGGGAGTCAAGGTTGCTGACCAGCTGTATAACCTGTGCAGCCAGTGCCTTGACGTTGTCCACCTTAGCAGGCCCGTCAGCGCCAAAGTCGTGAGCAATTTCTGCGGCTGCCGCCAGCTTCTGTGCGCAGTCGAGTCCGCTACCCTTGTCCAGTGCCTCCATACGCTTGCTGATGCCACCGAACCAGCCATGTGTTTCTTCCACGGCACCGCGGTAAGCATCCATCACCGCCTGGCCCTCGCGCTTCTTTGCCACCGCCGCCTCCAGCTAAACAGTCACTTCATAGTCAAGTATCATTTATCAACTAAGCATTCAATTATAGTCAAACATGTTATATTATTTGATGATTAAAGCAAGTTCGAAGTGATGTTGAAGAAAGGGAAGAAGATTAGGATGTGGTGAGGGGATGACTGATGAGATGTGGGAAAGTAAGAAAAAATGTAAGCAGTTAGTCGATGTAGCTGAGGACGAGTTGGGAGAGAGGAAGGATGGAGACCAGTAGGAGGTGAAGGGAGAATAAGAAATCTAGAAATAGTTTCTAGTGGACATTGCAGACGCGTATTTTGGCTGCGAAGAAAGAAAGAGATAAGAAGGCAATGAAAGAGTTAAAAAATGGTCTTTAAATCTCAATTGTTTTATATTGAATTGATGGGTTTGGCAAGCCACCTCACTGGGAGTTGTGTGCCGTTCATTTTGCTGGATGAATATGCCAATCTTACCTGTTTTTTATAAATGTAAAGAGGAAATAAGAAGTGTCACAAATCTTTCTTTTTTATCATTTTAGTCTGCATAGAAAATACCAAAATGTCTATTATATCTAGCATAAGGAAGCAAATGCATGAGGGAACATGCATGTTGCAAATATTAAAAAAAATGTCCAGAGGATCTGTCGATGGTCAACGAGGTTTAGGGTCAAGTGCGCAACTTTAATGATTTAATTTCAATGAGATGATGTGGCAATAATTTTCAATGGTTGATACAAGGATGAAAAGACAAGTAGATATAATGAGATTGAGAAAGGGATAAGATTTTAACATGAAAGATGAAAAATGTAAAGAAGTGTGAATACGCCTGGATTTTTAAAGTTATTTTTGACATGTAAAGCATGTTATTCTGCCATCTGTGACCTAGGTACAAAACCAATAAATAACTTAAAAATAAACTAGAAAAATGCTATGCACTAGTGTGTCGCGTTGAATGAGCTCACCGCGGCTTTTTTGGCGTGAGAAATCGTTTGACGGATCAGATTTTTTAAATTGGTGATGCCACACTAGAAGCCAGAGCAACATTATTTCTTCAAATCCACTAACTAACAATAATAGAGGAGGCTTTGTTATGTAGTAGCATGTTCACAATTTCTATTCGTAAAACTTCCCTATTTAAAAGTTACGAAATTTTTGGGATTTAACATTTTTTTATGAAAAACTGTTCAGATCTCAGATTGTACGGGTGCAGGCTCACAAAAACTTGTTAGCTAGATCAGCTCAAATAAGCTCGGTCCACAAGCTATGCGAGGCGCCAACAAAAAAAAAACTAAAGAGCCCCAAGAGTTGAGCGGAAGAAGCTTTGCTCGCTCGTTCTAATTAAATTTCAGGTAAATTTCTCTGGTCAAGAGTGTCTCAAAATTTAAGATCAACGATAAGCCGAATATTCCTTAATATTTGCAAAGTACGCAACTCTCAATAAAAAAGTGACTAGTCAGGCTATCAAAAAAACATTGTGCTCACCTGTATCTCCAGCTGTGAAAGCTCCTCCTCCAGGCTAGCTGCAGATCCATCGGCTTGCGGTATCTCTGTGAGCAGCTGCATCTTTCTCTCGGCGATCACCTTGAGCAGTTCAGTCATGGTGGCTAGCTCTGCGCGCGCCGCCTCGGGTCTCAGCTTGGCAGGACGTGCCTGCCATTCTGCCACCAGCGCAGACTGCTCGCGCAGCCACTGGCGTAGGGAGGCGCGTTGCCTCTGTCCCTCTTCCAGCGCACCCACCGCACCCGTCAGCCCAGATAACCCGTTCTGAACCTGCACGTTGGGATTTAAGATATTTATTTTGTAGAAATTATCAGTGGTGTGGATTCATCGTAAATTGCCTATGATTCTAATTCAAGTAGACACTTTCGTAATTGTCATTGCAGTGTCAATAAGTACTAAATAAAACGTCCCCCCATAAGAAATGCATTGCCAAACAAATCTGAATCGCCCTTACTGACACTAGAATACAAGTTATGAATATTGTCTTTTGCAAAGTCTGGATGCATGACATATTAACTCCCTCCAATTACCCCAAAAGAAGTATAATACCTGGCATATATAATAATATAATATCAATATAATATCCTGGCAGTTTGTTTGTTAGAAGTTCTCAGCAGTTAAACCCATTTACTAACAGTTTTTTTATGACAGTATAATACCTATTTTAGGGATTTTCTAAGGTTAAGTAGCCCCGTCTTCTTCCCCACCCTCTTAAATGTAATATTACTTTTAGGAAACAGGGCCAGGGTCTTCATCCATGGGTAGTGCAAGCTGGATGTGGAAGTTGTCCAGCCAGCAAGTTCCTGTTGCAAGTTTGTGAAAGAGGTTCCAGGAGGGCACAAAACAGAGAGGCTGAACTCACTTGGTCAATGAGGTCCTCAAGGCGGGCTCGTACAATGAGCTCCCTGTCTGGGATGGGCGGTGGCAACGTGTCTTGTGGACTGCTGGGTCGGGAGATGCAGGCTGCGGCAGCTTCACACGCTTGCACTGCAACTGCCAGCCGGCATTTCTCCGCCTGCAGCTTGTTGTGCAGTCCCTAGAGCAGTCGGCATTATGGATAGCTATCTCACAGTCACTGCTCATATTGATGCTGTCAGTATATTTGTTGTTTGAGCAAATATTACTTTACATTAAAAAGAACATACCTTCATGAAAGATCATGAAGCTTATTAAAAAAAAATCTTGACAAGATGGCAACAGCCAAGAGTACTTTTTGGTCAACGATCAATAAACTTTGAAGTTTTTACTCAGCAACTGAATAGCTAGCATGAAGGAGAACAACAAGCTGAAATCCACAAGTATTTCTGTTTCAGTGGACCAACACTCCATCATTGACCTGTTAACTCCTGGGTTTCTTCACGCTCAATATACACTGCTAGGCTGGGTATTTTTAGTTAACGACGAGATTTTGTGAAACAACGAGCTGACTAAACCTGCCGAGATATTTCTGGAAATTTGGAAGTTAGGATGTAACGGTTAAATTAGTTGCTCCTGGGTAGCTCAAGAGCAGACAATTCCCTAAATGGCCCATTGTTGCCATTTCCAGGGACAGTACAAATGGTAGTGTAATATTTTCTTATGAAGCTTCCCTTTTGTAGGCCCCTTTTAGACTGGATTTTTTTTGTAAATCATTTATTCAAATCCATAGATCAAGTATGTCGTCCAGTAAACATTGAAGAAGGAAGTGCGGCATTTGAAACACGCGCTCGTGGCAGTGAAAGGGTTGAATGGCAAAGTAGTGGTCTGGGGGAGAGTAGAGACAAGACTAACCCGGATGTTCTCCAGCCGGGTCTGGGCCTGGGCTAGCGTATCTGCTGGGCCCTGCATCTCAGCTGCTACCATCGGCTCGAAAGTGTCCAGTGCGGCCATGATGGTCTCCAGCGTGTCTTCATACTCCTGGAACTTGCTCAGCGACTCCAGCAGCCGATTCTGTGTACCCAACAAGCAAATACAATTACTTGAGTGTCTTCTTGCATTCGCTGGGCTACCTTCAGCTTGAAAACGGCAAACGGCATAACTCACCCATACTTAATTACCGACGTGTTGATATTAGGTGGAGGTACTGTACCTATCAAGCACGTATAACTAGAGCCCAGGGAGTGGGATCATGTAAAATTTTTATCGTAGATTTTACTCCTTTTCTTTTCACTACCGATTGAAATAAATAGGCAGTTAAAGAGAAAATGAGTGAAATCTACAGGAACATTTTTACATAATTGCTCCTCAGGTAAAGTAGCCCAGGTTTCACCAACTATTAAATTACCCATGTTTAATCTAAAACCAGTTTTTATTTATGGCTAGCGTTGGTGAGAGGCAAAAATAAAATTCAACTCAATATTGGTTGCGGATTAATAGTTGATAAAACCCGGCATAAGACACATATTATATTTTAGATTTACTACTGGAGAAGAATGCTTAAACCTGCCAATACATGTTTAACATGTGTTCATTCAATTCAAACTATTTTTTTAACATATTTTCTGTGTAAGTCTTTTGCATAAACTGCCCAAGCAAGTTCAGGGATTAATTGTTCAAAATATCTACACTAGTTCAACAATAAATTTTAAGAGGTAAATCAAACCAACAAAAAATTATTCTTTGGGAGCAATAGTGGGCCATTTTGTTAACTTACAAAATGCACGAAAACTATTATTCATCATTAAATGTTTTAAAAAATTTCTAGCCAGAACAATTCTTGAATATAAAATCAAATGAGAATTGTGGTAAGAGTGAGATGGTAGAATTTTGGTTCAACAGGATCCAAGCAGATGCCTATACTGGCTGACTTGGGGAAAAAAAATGACTTTGAACCAAATTTGAGTGAGTTAACTCAAACTAGGGTTCCACATACAATCAAACACTTCTGAGTCCGCAGGCCGCTAGAGAGGTCGTGCAGGCTACATGTACCTGCAGTTAGAGATTTCCCGTGTATCTGTACCTTGATTGAAACGACAGATTTAGAGAGGCAGATTTTAGAGATTTCCCATGTAGATACCAACCTTGATCTGAACGGCAGTGTGTAGCAAGGAGTTGTAGCTGTCTTGAACGTTACGCAGCTGTTTCTCGATAGTGTCCTGAATGGCAGGAGTAGCTCGAACGTAGCGCTCCACTTGACTGTGACCTTTGGCCTTAACTTCGTCCAGCGTACCTTGGTAAGCCTGGATGTCGGCCAGTAGTGCCTGGACGAAAGATTACAACTCAAGATCACAAGACTGTAACCCAGTTTTATGCAGTACCCTTAAGCAGTGCCTCCAAGAGAAAAAGCTGCAAAATATGCAGCGATTTTTTTTGGTCTACAGCCAATCAAAAATTCCAAATAAAAATGTAAATAATACTGGTGTCTGGTTGGCTTAACACCCATGATTTTGGAAAGGTTGCTGCGGATCTCATGAAAGCCCAGCGTTAGGTTTGTGCAGGAAATTATTTGTAACAAAAAAGCGACACCCTCGCTTTAAGTTCACAATCACCAATATCTAAAAAAAAACCTGGGGGGTGAGAGAATGAAGATACAGCCCCCTAGAAATTATTTTGAATCAAGTACATTTTTGCAGTCAATCTATGCATTTGATATAAAAATCTCAAGCTCTAGTAGGTACAGAACAATATTTTTGGACTTGACCAATTCTGTTTCATGCCAGCTTCTCTGGGGAGAGTAAACGGGGTTTATGCATTAAAATAGGTGGGTAAGCGGGGCTAACGTTAGTTTACACCCAAAATAACCACAAGGTTTCTGTTGCCTCAAAGACTTGAGACTCTACAAGATCCCCGATTCAAGGAACGAACTGCTCTCTTGACCTGTCGTACATGACCGCACCCCGATGACGCAACGAGGGTCAAACCCCGCCATAACGGTACACCAAAACTGCCTGCCACTGCCAAAATGCTAGCTCTGTCGTGCGTCTGTTGCACAAATCAATAACAATGCTGGAATGATGAACGCACTTGTTATCAAATATGCAACCCAATTCGATGACACAGAAATGAAATCTTTTGATTTTTATGCACAACGCTACTAGTCACACCCAAAATCCGTGTGCTCCTCAACTAGTGACCAGGCGATCCGGGCAGACCCCACGGACGCGTGGAAATACCACCATGTTGTAATATGAGATTGTTGAAACGATAATAAAATGAAAATTTCACGCAGGTTTTGTCTGAAAGCTTGTTACATTCTCTAGGAGTTCAAGTTTTGTGACTCTTCAACTTAAGGTTTAGCTGTAGTAAATAAAATAAACTTAAAATCGAGTGGATTTCTCCAGGTGGCAGTCATCCAGGCTTACCTCATGCTGCTGTATCTGCTCGAGTGTTTGCTCGCGGTTGGTGATGTACAGAGAGTTGTGAGCCATAAGCTGGAACGAGACTTGCAGTAACCACTTCTCGGTATCTTGCAGCGAGTGATGGTAGGCAGCGTAGTCTGCCATCTCAGTCTCCACCTGCTCCCTCCGCTGGGTGCACGCGGCCCGCAGCTGGGCCCAGCGGGCATCCAACGCCCGCACCTGGTCCAACGCGGCCGGCTTGCCTGCCCACCCAGAGAGCTCTGTCGCCTCAACGGTCAGCTGGTCCAGCTCCAAACGCCGGGTCTCAAGCTCATGCAGCAAATGCTGCAACAGACACCAAGGTAGAAGTTAGCCACAGCCTGGCTTACAAAATGCCTCAAGTTTTAGATACATTTTCCTTTGCATTTCACCCCATCATACTTTGTTGAAAACAATGAATACAATGAAAAAACCTGCGTAAGAGGGAACCTCTTGTGTGCGGGCTGTCATATCAAGTACGTGGCTAATATAAGTTGGCTCTATATAGAATGACGTAAAAAACACATAGGACACATGGCTAATAAGCCTGAAATGCCATTGAGAGCGTGAGAAACAGAATACACAATAAGGTACAAAAAACACTGGTTGATAGCACTCAATAAAGAGAAAGTACGCCATATTAGTGTAATAGTCTACTAACCGGGTAGTAGTAGTTCTGGTAGCACTGGCCATTTTCTAGAGCTAGGCACTATTAAAAAATAGGAGGAAACTCTACTACACAGCCTGCCATATCTCCTACAAACCCCCGACCTCGTTTGCTCGAATTTCGGCTTTCCAAAATTCCATTTTGCCATCCGTTCTCCACGTAAACAATTTTTTGGGACAGTGTTATCACGGTCGCCAGTCTATCAAGATGTAGCACCACCTCCGACTAATCACTCTGTAATCACTAGCTCCTTAATAAACATCTACTTGTGCGTTCACCATCGACACCTGGTGAAGGCACTGATGTTTACCCCAATAACACTACCACTCCAGTCATCTCCTACCACCTATTCAATGATAGCTGCTCACTCTACTACACCGCCAGCGCTACCAGAACTACTCCTAATACCCTAGATCTAGATTAATTTTAATGCCGATAAATATCCCAATTTTTTTAGCGTCAACGAGTCATTGTATCATTGTTATACTGTAGGCACCTATGTATCATTGCATATCACATGCATAGTTGTAATAACTACTAATGAAGATTGCCAGAGTCCCCACAGTCTGACATTACTTAACAGAGAAGATAAACATCTAGTGACCTTGGGGACTGTTACCTTGGAACCTTCGTGGTGTGACCTTTGAATCATAGGACGTGAGCTCATCATAGATAAAATAGCCAGCGTGACCTAAGGATTGTTAGGCCGTTCGTTACCTTCGGACTGGGTGAACTTGGGATAGTGACCTTGGAACTGTGACCTTGGCTCAAAGATAAGCAGCTCAAGTGTGACCTTCCTTCTCAGACAGTGTGTTTGAAATCTATTTAGAATAACCTGATTTATAAAAAGTTTTGTTCGTAAACGCTTGTAGTAATGGATGTGGCTACATCTGGAGTGACCCCATAGTACCCATTAGCCCAGCAGAGGCAAATAGGGTAGTAGGACGTCCAATCTATGATAGCTATGATGAATCTAGATAGCTCTGCATCCGCTTAGTAGATCATTGTTTTTATTCAGTCGTAAAAAAATTACCCAGCCCAAAAAAGCAAAGAACTGCAAAAGTGATAATTGTACGTTATGTAAGAACTGTACCCCAGTGGATTTTATACTTATTTGGTGGCATATTTCAATGCTGTTATTGTTACTGTACATCAATGTTCTATTGTATTCTATTGTATTACTTGTTAGCTCCAGTGTTTAATTGGCTTGCTAGTTTTGTTTTCGTGAATACGACTGTAAGATCCTGCGTAGCTCTGCTTAGCTTTGCCTAACTGGCGTTCGTGTATGCTAGTGTAAAATACTCTAGTGTAAAATACATGAAATAAGAAAACCAGCAGGCACTAACCTTATATCGCTCGAGATGTGTCTTCATCTCTGCCAACTCGGCTCGCGTGTCTGGGACCTCCTCCAGCGTCACGCTGGTTTCCTTCAGCCAGCGTTCCATGCGTCCGCGTGACTCCGCGTGATCCTCCCAGCGCGATGCGGCATGCTTGAGTTGCGCCGTCACGGAGTTCAGGTCCATCGAGAGCTGATCCCAAGAGCTGCGCAGTTCCGCCATCGAATCGCGCAGAGAATCTTGCTGCTCTGGCGGTGACGTGTTGGCTGCCTTGGTGAACATCTCTTGCATGGAAGTCATCAGGTGGTGGCCTTCCGTCATTCGTGTCGACACCAGCTACGAAGAAAGAGCAAGCAGCGATTCAACTAACACCGATCAATCATATCTCATCTCGTGCGCAGCTAGTTTCTCGTCTTACTTTATAAGAATCCTTGACATTTAACTAATGCCAGAGCCATAAAACTAGAAATTGTGAGGAAACGTGCAAGTTAACATGTAGAGGGAAAGAACTCCTTTGGCCATCTTAAATTCTGAGTGGCTGTGGTTTAAAAAAGTAGACCTACGCATTGATCACAGTAAATCATTCCTACCTACTCATACCAACCATAAGAAATTGGCTCTTCCTACTGAAGTAGGCTTTTGTTGTGTGGCTTGTTTTAGTCTTGTGGGAATTCTTATTTTGGGAGCTATGACTGGAAATAAACTGATGAGCTGCGTGGAACTTATTTGTTATGGCTAACACCAGGACTTGAGATCAACATGTTTTCCTGGTATCTCATGCAATAAATAACTGATAATCACTTTAAGTTCGGATCGTCTGGTTCTTGTTGGTTGGTTAAATAATCTGGTGAGGAACTAGTTCCTACAGCCTGAATTGACAAAGAGTGTTAGCTCCTTAGTACATATTCAACCCAGTAGAGGCTGGTGCATAAGCCAGGGGAGGCACGGCCGCCCCCGTTCTTTGCGGCGAGAGACTCACTCGAATGGTCTCGAGTTTATCCCGGGTGGCAGCCTCGTCACCGATGCCGACGCAATCCTGTACTGTGCCGTGAGCTCGTGCCAGCCATGCGGCCAGCTCGTCCTTGGCCTTCAGGAAGTCTGTGTGGTCAGACAGATTCTTCTCGACGCACGACGCTAGCGCCTGGAGGAAGCAATGGGCGTTAAAAAAGAATATCGACATTTTATGTTGACGTGATACTTCAAAGTATCGATATTTCGATGCAAGCCGAACTCAGAAGCAAGTAACATTTGATATTGGATGGTACGATTTTTAACGCGGTTTTGCTTTCAGTGCTGAGATTTTTGGTCCTAAAAAGCAAAAACCGTGGAAAAAATCAAACCATTTGATATTTATCGAAACAAAGAAATAACGTACGTCAATATGCTGACACATCAAAATTTCTGCCCTCTTTGAAATATCGTTCAAGAAAAACTGCTGTACTTTTGATTTTGGGGGCGTCATTAGAATCACTTGCTAAATCTAAATATGGACGGTCCAGGAGGCAGCCCAATCATTGAACTTCCTGCTAAATAAATGGCGCTGGCAATAAAGGAAAATCATTGCCGGCAAAACTAGGATTGAGCACGCACCCGAATAAATGAATATTTAAGTTTATAGGCACTAAAACTGCAAGGTTTTATTGCAGTATGCCACCTGTATCGATAAGAAAACACAAAGCAAGTCAATTAAATATGGTCAATTATCAGAGTTTCTCTCAAAAATATTCAAACTGTGATGGCCGAATATCGCAAATAACGAAATGAACTATCGAAAAGTGTTGCCAATCCTTACCTGGACGGCGGCTAGCACAGTGGAGTACGCAGCCTGTAGTTGTACGGTCCGATCGCGGACCCAGCCGCAAGCGCTGAGCTCCATGAGTAGCTCGCAACGGTCGTTCAGCTCCTCCACAACCATCTTCTGCGCGCCTGCCTCTGCCACCAGTGCCTGCAGAACAACCGAGCAGCCACGTGAAAACGTGTTATTTGGGGGAACTAACGCAAGACCAGTGGTGTTTTGATGGAAATAATGGTGGCTCTACTGAGATTGTTGCGTGGCATAGGTGGTGGGCGGGGTGGGGGATTGATTTTTATCTTTGAATGTAGGATGTTTTCTGTAGCTGTCTCTACTTTTCTTTTTTAAGGCTGTCTTCCTGATGCGAGCAGATATAGCAAGCACACTTCCTGCTCTCGTTTATGAATCATAGAGACAAAACATTGAGAATTAAGAAGCAAAAAGCCGTAAATTCATGTTCATTTTCACCTTTTCTATCAAAAATTAATGAAAAATAAATGCTCGATACTCATAATTTTTCAAAACTTGGAAGCCACAAAAATTTCCGTCCCTACCGAGCGTAGTTCTTGTAGTTAGACAAGTGAGTATAACTTGAGTATAATGTGAGTTTACGTATACCCACTTAAACCCTGAAAGCACCACGAATCGAGATGCTTGGGAGGTTTCGCAGCCTTCAGAGGATTTGGCCGTCTGAGCGGTTTTTAGAGTCTTCCAGCCTTGGGATGTTTGAAGGGCGCACAAGGTTTGGCAAGTTCCGCGTTCGGTTTTCAAGCGTTTGCATAACATTATCTGGCCACTAATGGGATTTTAAATTAAGCGATTCCCGGTTTTTCTCCGGTTTTTTCATTTGCACATGGTTTCAGACGTGATGGTACTTCCATCAACAGGCAGTCAAAAGTAGGTAGTCAGCCTACCACAACCAAACCACCTCACAAAGAAAATTACTCAACATTTTCAGTTTATGATTTTTTTCTACATGATTAATCAGTATAAATTTGTTATTTGTAAGAAGGTATTGTTTCTTCTAATTAAGACAGAAGATAACTATAATTTTGAACTGAAAAGGTTTGCGTGCCTGGTATCAGCGCGAAGCGATCGTGCTACACTCTGAGCGTTACATACCCGAAGTTACAGGAGAAAGTCTGACGAAGTGATGAACGCTGTGCCTGAGCATTTAAGTACTCGGCATTTGGGCCAACTCACCCTGCACTTGAGCAGCACTTCAGGAGACTTGTTATCCTGTGCGAGCTGCGCATCCACGGCTGGCTGGAACGTTCCCAGCCACGCGCCGATCCGTTGCGCCGTGTCGTTGAAAGCGTTCCATGCGTCACTGCATCGACCGAGCACCTTGCTGGTATCGGCGCAAACAGCTTGCAGGCCATCCAAGTCAGCCTTTAGTGCTTGCGCTTCTTGGCGTAACGTGTCTTGTCCTTCCGCGCCAGTGTGTTCTGCCAGCGCAAGGCTGCGCTGTACGGCACACGACACCAGCGCCTCTCCTGCACACGGCATTAGACAGAAATGCATGTCAGCCAGTGATCTTCACAGGGTTTTAGTGTGATGGTTGAATGATAATTTAGCCATTCTGGCTCAGCTTATTTGAAAACAATCTCAACTCTGTGACTCAAGTCTATAGAATCTGTAATTACCTAAGCAAGCACTAATACAAATGCAAATGTCAGCTGGGTAGCATTTTTGCACACAGCCACTGAAGCACGACAACCAGTGTTCTTCAAAGGATTTTTGGGAAGAGGTTGAATAATGATATTAGCTGAGGCCCAGATTCACAAAGCGGGAAAATCTCTTCACCAGGGGTAAAGCCCTTTGCAATATACATAGGAATTAAAAGAGAGTTTGAGCATCCCTCAAAACTCAGGCAGGCTGGTGCATTAGGAAATGATGCCAGGCCTGCAAGTGGTCTGGACATTCACTCAACCTCTTTCCATCCAAACCGCCTGGCCACCGAAAAGCTCTCCCTATTTTATTTATCTAGTTTGGCTGCACAAAAGCTTAAACCAACAACAATTACTGACCTTCCGGCATGGTCTCCAGCAGAGTGGCCAGCTTGGCGAGTTTGTCCGCAGTCTCAGCTTGTTCTCCGTGAGGATCACTGCACAGCTGCACTTCAATGCGAGTACGCCGAACCCAGTCGCAAGCGTCATTCTGCGCCTGCTTATAGTCTGCATGCTCTGCCACTTGCGCCTCGGCAGCCTGGAACATTTCCACACATCAAGACTCTCGCAAACAATGAGTAGCTTCTCATTGGAGCTCGGATGCACTTTCTAACAATTCTCCCTGCTTGCAAAAAACAGGCTACGGAGAAGCCGCGTCTGGAACTATTGAGCTGCACTTTCTGGCAATTTCCCCTGCTTGCAAAGAACAGGCTTAAGACTATGAAGAACTAACTAATGGGACTGTGGCTGCACTTGCTATTGATTCCCAGTACTTGCTCCAGGTTCTCTCACTATCACCCTGAAAGAGGTTAACTTCTTACGACGTGTCGCACTAGTATTGTATTTACTTTCTGTCCGACAGAAGCTATCATTCCTGTGGTGTCTGTCAAATTTATCCAAATTGATCTACTATCCACTCAGTGGAAGCAACGAGGAAGTAATGTGTGTGTCACTAACGGCAATGAGCTGTGTGGACAGATTGGTGAGCTCTCGGTATTTGTTCAGGTTGTCTGCATAGTCGGCAGCAGGCAGCGTGGGGTCGTCCGCGAGCTTGGACTTGACACGCTCCACGACTTCGCTGTGGCTGTTGATCTCTCGCTGCACGGAACGCAACTTCTCCAGGTGCGTGCGCTTCTCGCTCAGCTCGTTCAAGAAGCCACCTTCGTCCGGCCGCACCTGGATCAATGGCAAGCGTGACAAAACATTGGCTTGGATAAAAAACATCGGCAAATATCCCAATATATTTTTAAACATTGGTGAATATTCCCAAACAATGAAAAGTGTGACAAAACGTTGGCAAATGTGAGAAACATTGGCTTAGGGACACAACATTTAATAGGGAACACGTGAATAGGTCAGAGTGAGAAGGTAGATTTTGGTTTAACGGAATTCAAGGGGCTGCCTCTACTGATCTATAAGGAGAAAATAAATGATTTTGAGTCAAATTTGAGTGAGGAAACTCGTACTACGATTCCCTAGCATAACACAACATTGATTAATAATAAGACAAATAGTTGCCAAGAGTAATACAACATTGCCAAGCATGGGTAAATATTGGAAAATGTGAAAAAAACCATTGGCAAATGTTACAAAATATGGAAGTTCCTTGGCAACTGTCCCGTGGTATCAATGCATCATTCAGATGCCTATTGCAACTTTGTCAGTCTACAAATTTGCTACTTAAGGACTCAAATTGTTCAAAGTCAGTTGAGTTGGTGGAATAACTTATTTCAGGACGATATTGCCAGATCATTTCATAACGTCGATTATTAAGATAATGGCTTGCCAATTAATTTCCTACTAGATGATAAGTTGATGATGATAAGTTAGTATTGAATAAATTGCTATTTATTGAAAATAACTTGCTTTAGGCTTCTTTCCCATGACGGCCAAGATAAGAACTCATAATACGGCACGAGACCCCTTTTTTGCGTTTTGAGTTTTCTGATGCCATTCGCATTTGACGTAATCAAATTTTTCAAAAGCTTCTGGTCATCAAAAAAAATCCATGCTAAAATTCAAACTCGATATTGCCCTTTAAAATGCATTACTGTTTCTACTTGCAGTGTACATCAGGAATGCCCAGAGATGTCTGATTCGAGAATAGAATCCAGGAATCGTTACCTTTTGCTCGATTTCTTCCAGCCAATCCGAGAGCAGCTTGTATGCCTTTTGGATCTCTTCCAGCTGTGCCGCCCGACTCGTCAGCTTCGCTCGGACTTCTTGTACGTCCACCATCAGCTTGTCGAACTCCTGCTTCAGGTTCTCGGTGTCTTCCTGAATCTTAGCCGCTCCGTTCTGCTCTGTGTTCAGGATCACCTGCAACACGACCAGGACGCCATCAGAACACCATCAGACACCAATCACACCACCGGTTTTTGTCAATTCAGCAACATGTTTAAGAAATAATAAAGTTGAGAAAATTTTCTTGCTGGAATGGCCTTTGATTCTGTCCCATCCTGCCGTCAGCTGATGTAATGTAGACAGTGATATGCGTGAGCTAATGATAGAGAGTGTGTGAGAGTGGCTAGCAGGGAGCAAGATTTCCTGACAAGATTGCAAGAAGACGTTGCAGCCAATTGTATCTAAGATGTCAATCCTACTACACCAGTTTTTTCACAAGCCAGATACAAATACGATAGATCAACAAATAAAACTCAAGTATCAGATTGGGTATTGTGCACTGGTAGCAATTAGCCATTACTGGTCAACTAGTTGACTGAGTATTTATGTTGCTGATATCGATTGCGTTGACTACCTTCTCCTTGAGTTCGAGTGCGTAGCGGAGCTTGTTCTGTCCCTGCTCCAACGACTGCCGGATAGCTTTCACGGTAGCCAGTTTGTTCTCGACTTCAGGGAGCGTGGCGATCGTTCCAGTCTGGCACTCGGTCAGTTTCTCCCGGGTTCGGTCAGCCCAGTCCTGGCACTCCTGGTACAGCGTGTTGTGCTGTTGGTGTTCCTGCAAACAACGGGCTCATTTCAGCAATGGTAGTAACATATTACTTCTCTGATAAATATAATATTAAGTCGACGACAAATTATTTAACTCGAAATAATGACAGACTGGTCATGTCTAGAGATACTTCAAATTACTAAGAGCATCAACATCAACAATATATCAGTCCGATATGTTTCAATAATTTACTAGAGGAATTAATGTCACTTCAAAGATATTCAGTTGTAAAAAAATAATTAAAGGCGTGTGTGTATGAACATGTGTAATTCAAAAAAATATCTCATTACGTAAATCAAATCGGTAATCAATATTGACCACTGACTCCAAACAATGCATTTTTGTTTATTATATTCAAGTGTTAGAGGTGACCTACAGTCCAGGTTTTGATTGTTATAGCTCTGGTTTCAACTTAGGAAGGTGGAAACAGCCAGTACAAGTCCTACTCATAACAACCTCTTCGTTGAAGATTCCGAAATGAAGTGCAGCAAATGCTGGTGCTAAGGTGGTACCTGGTAGTGGAGCTCAAGCCTTCGAATGATCTCCTTAGCCAACGAAAGGATGGCGTTGTACTTTGTGGTCATCTGCGTGACCGCATTGCTGATTCGAGTGTCAGCGCACGTCTCTAATAGGGTTTGCGCTTTCATGTTGAGCCGATCCAGCTCCTTCTGCCAGTCGAACAGTGTCTGCAAGTGAACCTGAAAGCAAGAGGCGCAACCTCCGTTAGTAAGTGCTCACTAACATATCAAACTTTCCAAATCATCGGACCCATTTTATCTTGAAACTACCTACCCATTTTATGTCGGTAACGATTTGTTGCGGAAGTAAAAACATTGTGCACAGGTTATCTCTATCTGTGAGTACAAAATCCCAATCCCAGACTAAACTTAGCTGCTTTTCTGTCAAAATGACAAAATCTTTCCTCCCACTCTGCAATTCGGTATCACCCTGCCACTGAGAAATAAAGCACCAGTAGGTTACCAAATCTAGATTACCTCCCGAGTCAACTTCACTTACGCTAAACTGCACTACAACTTGTTCCCACCTGTACCTATTTCCTCCCCTGCTTCCACCACCTTCAACTCTATTTCCACCAACACAACTCACAGCTAATAATGCTCTCTCCACCAATCCACACCTGTGGTCAACTGAATAAATCTGTCAACTCATCTCTCTACAATAAAGACCTTTGTTAGAGCGATATATCTAACAGTTTGCTACCGTAATCATTTTCCCTCTAGATAAGTTGTGCCACCTTCCTCATAGCAAATAGTTCCAAGCCTTTTGGCGCTGTCCAACCATTATTCAAGACTGCTAACTTACCATTTTGTTAACACACGTTATGGTGTCCCTGTAGGTACTTCTTACAACCCACCCACAAAGTTTTTCAGCATGTTTATACTTTTGCTCACAAAACTCCCTCATAAACCCCCAAATCAATTAAGGCAGAAAATTAAATGTCAACCCCGAGACAACTCTTTATTTCCTCCTTTCATTCCCAAGTAGAGGCTAATATTTATTTGAAATCAATACTACAGTGTAGTAACCTGGAAATGCTCAAGGACGTTCTTCTTCTCGTCAAGGCTCTCCTGCAGCTTGTTGAACGTGCGCACTAAAGCCTCGGTCTGTGTCAGCCAATCAGACGCTTCCTGGTACTGGTCTTCGTACTCGGTCCAGCGCACGATTCCGACCTCGAGCAGGCTCTTAGTCTGGCTCAGGGACTCCCTGAAGAACAAAAAAGACAATAGCATCGGTGACGTGGTCACCTTCAAGATGTTTCAAGACCCATCATATGGATGAGTAGATGACAGATGTGTTGTATTGTGGCTTGTTAACAATAATGAATCCAATTCTGTAAGAGTTTGCAGTTTTGTGTTAACGCATTAATAATATCAACATTATTTGCTAAACAAATATTTAAAAAAAAAAAACTGATTCAGGTCAGTATTATGTTGAAGTAACCACCAACGCTTAAAAGTGCTCTAAGCAGATGTAACTAGAAAAGATGCCGACATCCTGCATAGTAACGAGCAAAGAAGATACAGGTTTTTGGTGCTTTCAATGTTCGACACGTGATCTTTATCAAGAAAATAGCCCCATCGCTTATCTATTCAAAAACATCAGGTTAAATCAACATCGCTTTAACCGTAACGCCACGAGAACCATCCTAGGTTGGCTCAAGCTTCCAACGTTTGGCCGGAAAAGGTTCAAAACTTACACGTATGTGTCATACTCTTCTTGCAGCAGTGCAACTTCTTCCTCGATGACCTCCTTGTCCTGAGCGTCTGCTACCTGGCAAGCTGCGTCGCCCTGCTCCAGAGCTTTCTCCAGCTTCTGCGCACCTCCCTCCTGTTCGCTCTGCAGCACCTGTCAGAAGAACACAACAACAAAGCTCACAACCCATCTCTTTTCTTCACAACAACACCAGCCTCATTGCGATGTTGAGCAAACTAATTTTAACCTCATCCGGGATCCCAACTCGGAACCACTGCATTGCCCATCTCAGGGCCTATCTTGTGCTCGTTTTCAACAAGCTGCTGCTTGCAGAAAGAATGATTTACAAACTGGGTTTGAATGCTAGGAGATGCACTTAAACTAAACTATGACCCTTACCTCTTCAGGGGTACAACGCTTCTAGCTAATGAAACCTTGGGAAAGTTGTTGTGGGTTCCCTAGCGTTAAAACCTCATTTTTTGCTCAATTTGTTTTGGAAACTAATGCTGAGATTAGGAGATACACACAAGTCCAAAGATTTTAAAAAGTTACTGCTTCTTTTGTTGTGGACGAAGATTTTTCTTTTCCGCAACTATAAACCCCATAATGGAAGCCATCAGAGCACAACTTAAATTGGGATATTTTGTAGGCTGGCATTAACACAGCTCTGTGGGCATTGTTAGTTAGCACTCAGTTCCTAAGCCCACAAATATTTGATAGCTACTCAAATAACGAAATCACGAAAGCTGAAGCAGTGATTGAACAGTCGACTGACCTTCAGCTGTGAAAGCTTGCTGCTGAGAGATTCCTTGTCGCCGGTAGGCTCAGCACACTTGCTCAGCTTCTCCTTGGCGGCACGAATCCACTGCACAAAGTCGTTGCCTGCGTCGATGAATGCCTGGTGCTGTTCCACTGTCTCCTTCTGTTTGGCATACAGCTCCTTGGCATGCTTGCTCAGGGTCTCGTACTTGCTGGAGATCTCTGACGCCGGCTGTGCCTGATTGGTTGATTCATTCATTAATTTAAACAGTTTTCAAATTACGTTTCCATCGTTATAATTGCAGTGGCTGAATTACTTAAGGGGCTTCTAATGATGCCTAGGGTTCGGTTATTCCGCCAGGATCGCTCAGTTCGCTGGCGGTGGTATATTTG